>PVKA01000985.1:0-147174 GCA_004027165.1 Ctenomys sociabilis
AAAAAAAAAAAAAAAAAAAAAAAGTATATAGTATCTTTAGCAGCTTCTTTTTTTTATATCAAGAGTTTGTTGTACAGCACCTAGATATATTAATTTCTCTAATTTATTCAATTAGAACTTACTGATTGTTTGTGATAGATATAGGACACATTGGTTGGTTTTGGTGTTTTTTTAAAAAAAATATTTTTCTTTGCCACTTATAAGCCACCAAAATGAACACCCTTGGTATGTAACACTGTTTATTGAGGCTTCTGAATTGCAGTTACTGAGAGAGCACAGCCACATTTTTTGATTTAGTGGACATGCTTAGCTCTCTTGGTAAAAGAGAGCACCTCTTTTTTTCTGCCCCATCACTGTTTCAGATTGTGATGGCCAAAATATCTGGGTGTGTAAGTTTAGACCTCATTGATTATGTGCCACTTGCATTTGTTCAGCGTGTGCAACCTTTTGGTAGTCCTGGCTCAGTTCTTCTTGGGCACTTGTCCTTTTCTCATCAGTGGTTGTTGATGCTGTGTCAGTCATAGTGTTTCTGAGGATCTTCTCAATCTGAATTTTAGTTTTGTTTATGATGCCTCTTAATTACACAGAATTTAAAAACTTTGATATAGGTGATTCTGTCAGTGCTTCTCTCATTGTTACTTGAAGTCATGCAAATGTTTTCTTGAAATTTCTTCTAGTATTTCTGTCTTACATAGGTTTGGGTTGCCAAATAGTATTTTTAAAAAATTTGTTTAGTTTTATTTTGAAGAATGAAAATAGAAGTAAAAACAAATAGGAAAAAAGCCAGAAACAAGGTAACATACAACAATACATATGTCATGGCTTTTAAGACAGAAATAGCAAATTAACAGTGGTTGCTAAATTGTCTATTTTTATTGTCAAATCTGTTGCTCAGATTAACAGATACAGTTATACAAGATTGGGGAAGTATCTAAATATTGACACTTGCTTTTAAGAAATCTTAATTTTTTCCTTGTCTTTTTTTGTTTTAATTTATTTTAAAGACAGTATAATAATTGATAAGACATTAGAAATGATATGCATGTAGAAGACCATGATGAGAGGTATTTACCATGGGTTTTGTATTACACATTACTGTCCTTGATGCAATTGTTCAGATTGCACATAGTAACATACAGTGTTATTCTAAACATTAACTGCTATTTTCAAAACAACTGATGGAAATTTTGAGTACAGTCATCTTCATGATCCTGTATATATACTTGCGTGTTTTTCCCTCCTTCCTTTTTCCTTTCTCTCATCTTCATTGTTTAACCCTTTGGTTCAGTTTCTTTCCATTTTACTATATCTATTATACCTTTCAGGTTTTATTTATTGTTTCAGGTTCTTACACTAGGAAGACTATATTTATACATGTGGATCTGATTTATTTCATTTATGAATATAGCCTCTAGTTGCATCCACTTACCTACAGAGGCTTCAAGGTTTTCTTTATAGCTGAGTAATACTCCATTGTATAAAAATACCACATCTTTTTCATCGATTTCTCAAGTGATGAGCATTTTGGTTGTTTCCAAGATTTGACTCTGACAGATTGTGCTGCTATGAACACGAGTGCCCATGTATCACTGTGGTATAATGTTTTCAGTTCTTTAAGGAAAATACCCCGAAGTGGAATAGCTGGATTGAATGAGATTTCCAGTCCTATTTTCTATAGGACTCTCCATGCTGATTTTCATAGTTGGCCTTCTGGGCTAAATAATATTTTATTGATTCTAAAATGTATAGCTTTTAACTATGGTTAGAAGGTAGTGTGCAAATGTGAGTGTGGATCCAAATGTACCATCCTCCCTCTCAGGAGAGAGGAGGGCTCTGGATTGCTGAGTGGGCAGAGGTGGGACAGATTGCTCTTGCCTAACCACTGGCTTCCAGTGTGTTAGATTCATCTGAAAGGAAGGGGCTTTGGGGGTTTATGTTGACATGTCAGGGAAGATTGCTTTATTTACTTTGGCATAACTTGGCATGAATTGAGCATTTTTTCAAGGTGCTGTCAGAGTGAAAAGGTGGCCCAGGGCCCCTTGAGCTACCAGATAGATGTAAGTCACCCTATGAATGGTGTTCCTTCCTTTGTTTGTACAGTGGGTTCAGCTTTGTGCCAATCCCCCAATTTCTTTAATGGATTTATGTTGAGTTAATGGCCAATAACAAAGCATACCCAGCTGTGTTAAAGGTATGTTTCTGAGTAAAGATTATCTTTGAGGATTTAACATGGTTGTAGCACATAGACACCTTTTTATAATGAGTCTTGAACATAATTTATTAATAATTAAAACTGCATTAGAATTTTAACAGTATATGCTTGCTAACATGCTCCGACACATACTTAGTAGGGCAAATTTGCCTAACAGAGATTTGATAATAATGAGTATTTGCAAGTGTTGGAAATCTAGCCTTTATAATTGACTTTTAGATTTTTCCATTTGAAATCCAATAGTTGATTTGTATTTTGGATACTTGAAATGTCTTTTTTATAAATGAGTTGATTTTCACCATCGAGTGAAGAGATGAAATGAATTCCTCATAGTTACAAGAGTAATAGCCCTTATTTACTGAGTTCTTATTTCAGGACCTGTTCTAATTTCAAGTTTTTATTTTATCCTCCAAAAAATTTTCTGTAGTACATTTGTTCTTTCCTTGTCAGAAAAGGCAGAATGGGTTCTTTGGGAGTAAGAAGCCACAGGTCCCATGAGAACTCAGTGTCAGAGCAGAGATGGGAATTAGAATTGTGAGCCTCTGCTCCAAAACCTTCACTGGATCTTACTGCTGCCATGTTGTGAAAGGCATGAAATGCTATTCAAATACTTTCAGCAGTAATTTATAAATAAGAATGACACAATTCTGAAATGCGAACAAGATGCAAGTCTTGTGAAATTTAATTTTGGGATGTGCTAGTGCTAAAGATAGCCCTTTTACAGTGGTGCACAAGAACACTGAAAGGTACAGTTTTAAACAATTGGAAGCACTTTGCCAAGGTTGTGTTGGAGAATCAGGAAGTTGATGAGTTGCCTGGCAAGTGCACTGGTGCCTAGAGAAAGCATCTTTGGGAGCATGGAGGAAACTGGCCTGGCCAGATGCTCATTTATGCCAGGCCCTATGCTGGCTGCTGCTCTGAGTGCACTCTCATGGAGATGCAGGTTCAAAATAGCTCCACGCCACACAGCCTCTAGAGCAGAATTGTTACTCAGAAGCAGGGTTTTTGCCACTACACATGTTTCCACTCAGTTTGGCCTTTCCCTTGCAGTGCTTTGAGGTGCAGTTGGCTGAGAGTGGTGGTGTTTCTTTTTATTTTCATCTTTGGTGCAGGTACTTCCATGCAGGGCATATATTTCTGTTCATGCGCACTGTACGAAACATGTGATTTGCTGCATATTGTGAGAACTCAACTGCAGTGATGGAACACTTTCAATTTCCCTGTAAACCTGCTGAGGAAGAGTGTCAGATCCTTGTTTGGGGCTCTCCACCTTTATCTATGCAGAGCTGTGTCTTTCTTGTTTTAAGAATCCAAGTACAGAACACTTTGCATGGTTGGACAATGTAGCTAGAGCCCATTGGGGTTTAACTGTATGCTTGGCTTTTTTTTTCTCTTTAGCAATCAAGAAGCATCTGGAACCTCCTTTTCTTTACCACCTTTTGTGCTTTGGATATTTGTAGCTTGGGCATTCTGTTAAGTAGGTCTCTCCACTTTGGCCACTTGTCACCATTAAAAAGCCTTGAATTTTAGATACTGGAGAGAGAGCCAACAGGAATAGGGGGTGGGCCTCAGCAAAGGCTGAGACTGACTGCAGGAATGATTCTCAATGTGTTGGTCATGTAAACAGCTTATTCAAAGGCTTGAGAGCCAACATTTTAGACAAAAGAAAAAAACTGCTTTAATGCATTACCAGGTTTTTCTGAATCTTGTCACTCAGAAATTAAATGATATTTAGGATCGCTAAGACATAGTTTATATTTTCAATACTCCAACTCTAACATACCTCCTGGCCTTCTGTCTAGAAATACCTAACACCCTTCCCCAAAAAAGCCTTTCTTTTTTTTTTTTAAAGTGACCAAGGAGCTTCTTCAGATTTGCAGATAATTCATATATCTCTTATTAATGGTATCTGGATACAGTATTTGAAAGCCCATAGTAAGATCCAGTGTGAAATGTATTGTAATACCTTTCTAATTCATATGAAAATCTTAATATTAAAAGTAGATTTTGTCCTCTGTGACATAGATAGACACATCCTTAATTCGTGCGACTGAGATGCAGCCTTGCTTTGTGACATTTTCTTTTCAGCTGCTGGCATGGCATTGAGCACAGCAGTGAAACTCTCCTTCTTACTTGGGAATATTTTAATTATTTTCTCAGCAGTAGTCTCATTTCAAATCAAAATTGGCCTTGAAGTGTTTATTGTAGTATCTGTTGAGCATGCTTGGTGCTTAATGCATTTACATGTATACTGTAGTCAGGAAGGCACTAAGCTCACTGCTGGCTATGCATCATGTGAGGCCAGATCCCAGGATCCAGAGGAGAAGTGGAACTGAGTCTGCTTCGAAGGGGGTGTGTGGGGAAGAGGTGATTCTACCAATCCATTTATAGTCATAATGTTTGTTGTAAGGTTGAAGTCCCTGAAATGGGTGATAAATGCAGAAATTTTTTTAGTATGTAGAAATAAGTCTGAGATTAGTGCTATTTACTATGGTAGGACTCACCTACATTTAAGGTGAAAAGTAATTGCAGTACACATTGCTGTTGTGCATAGCCAGCTTCCCTCTGAAGATGTTCTTTTTGTGTCTACTTTCTGCTCTGGCTCTAGGATTGGGTTGTTGGGGTGAGCAGGTCAGCATGCCAAGAAGGAGACTATATGTGGTACTTGAGGGACCTTGTAAGTGACAGTGCTAGATTTCTGTGTTTGGTGAGGAGTGCATGGCTTCGCACTAGGAGACCATCCATTGTGCCAGTGGCTCTGCCTGACCCCATTGCTCCTCTTTTAAAAGACTTACCTGAAAATCTAATGAGAGCCCTTAGGTACCTGAACTTTCCCCAGTTTTCTGTTCATGGAGTATTACAAATAGCATATATGATATCTGACTGCTTAGACAAGCGTATGCTCGTTATACATAGAAAAAGAAAGATAGAAGCATGGTTTATAGATAAGTCAGGGTTATTTAAAGAAAATGAAATATGTGAATTTCTAACTAATAAGCTTTTACTTTCCTGAAAGTTGGAGTAGTTTTATTAAATAAGCTTTCTTTTTCTAGTATGTCATATTTGGACTTCAACAATTTCTGTTATATGATAAAGGAATATCTCTTTTTTGAAGTTTTTTTTCCTTTCAGATGTTCATCACTATGAGAAAGGGTTGCAATTTGGCCAACTCTTTTAACATTTAAATAAGCTAGAAATCAGTGGTTACTCACAAAGAGGGAGTTCATGCCTGGGTGGTCCTGGACATTGTGAGCTCTCTTATACATGCATATGGTCAGTATGCATTCATTTATTGTTCTTGATGCTCTTGAGAAAAACCGAAGACTTCCTCTGACTAGTCTGGACCTCTCTGACCTGTCCTTACAGCGGCACTTCTCAGCCTCACCACCCATAGGAAACAGCTTAGTGTACTCTCTGCCTGTAAGGTGTTGAGTCTTAACATGCTCCTATGTAAGTAAGGGGAGTGCCAGACGTACATGTGGCCATCATAAAGTGTGAAGACCATAGCTGATAGAAGTAGCCAGTGTAGATCATCACTGATTCTGAGCACGCATTTCCACCTCCCTTCTGGCATTAGGACTAGCTTTTTTTTACTTGCCAGTTAAGCTGCTTTTTCTGGAGGTTGGCTGAGCCTGAGGGCTCACTCTGGCCAGTGTCCCGCAGGTTCCAATCCCTGGCCAGCTGGGCCCTTTGTTCGAAATAGGCTTTGTTCCCACCCATCTGCAACCAGTATGTCCTTGCTCTTCTCTGGGTGTAGAAGTGCTTTCGTGAAGAGAGCAGTAATGCTGGCAGGGGGAGCCTGGGAACTAGGCTAAGCATAGGTGTTGGTCCTTCTTTCTAGGCCTGATCATAGAGAGAGAGAGAGGGTTTAGCCTTGCCTGCACATATATCCATATTTTAAGGTGATAATTTTAAAATGAAAATGCACACATCCTGCACACATACCCCTATTTTAAAATGAAAATCAGGACTGTATCTGCATCAGTATCTTATACTTGTATCTCCTTTATCTCAAAATGAGAATTTTGTACTTAATGAGTCTGGGAGTGATAGAATTACCTAGTTGTTTTATCCCCTAACACACAGTGATTTCAGAAAAACACTGCCACCACCACCATTTTTCCACATTTTCTTTTGTCCTTTGTATATATTTCCCACTACCAATTGATAGTTGAACTAATGTATTTTATTTATTTTTCTTTAATTTTTAAAGAGAAAAAGCATAAAAAACTAGAAACAATACAGAATTTCACTGAACAAAATAATAGGAATTCAACAATGGTTGTTATGTTGCATAACATTGTCTTCAGATTAGGTTTTTAGATTACCAGATATAAGCATTCAAAATTGGTAAACAGAAAAGTTAAAGTTATAAGAAATTAAGAAGAAGCAAAAAAGGTAAGCACTAACTGATTCTTTCAGTAGACCAGCAGAAATCAGCAGTACTATTATCCAAGCTATCCTGTGTATATACAGAAATACTTCCTTTTCCTTTTTTTTTTGCTCCTTTCCCTCACTCCAGTTGTTCCCTCCCTTTTAGCAGTTTCCTTTCCTTTCACTATCTATTGGACCTTTCAGATTTTATTTATTCTTTTAGGATCTTACATTAGTGAGACAATATGTTTACATGTGTAGGCCTGATTTATTTATCACTTATGAGTATGGTCTCTAAGTTGTATCCATTTGCCTATAAGAACCTCGAGCTTATCTTTTTTAAAGCTGAATAATACTACATTGTATAAAAATACCACATCTTTTTTATCCATTCCTCAGTTGATGGGCATTTAGGTTGTTTGCAAGGTTTAGCTATGACAGATTGCACTGCTATAAACATGAGTGTATATATGATGATTTTAGTTGTTTTGGGGAAATACCCACAAGGGGAATAGCAGGGTCAAATGGGACCTTGAATCCTAGCTTTTAGAGGAATCTCCACATTGATTTCTACAGTGGTTGTACAGTTTACACTCTCATCAACAGTGGAGAGGGTTCCTTTTCCACATAACCCTTCCAACATTTGTTATTGGTTGACATCTTGATAGCTATTCTTTCTGAGTTGAGATGGAATCTCATTTCTCAAATGATCAATGATATTGGACATTTTTAGATGTATTTATTTGCCATTTGTATTCATCTGAAAAGTATATATTCATCCCAGATCCCATTTTTGGTTTGGGTCTTTGAATTTTTGTGGCCAGGATTTTTAAAATTCTCTGTATGTTCTAGATAGAAGTCCTTTATCTGAGGGACACTTGGCTAAATTTTTTTCCATATGTGTTGGTTTTCTTTTTGCTCTGTTTGTGATTTTTTTTCTTTTAATTTTGTTTTTGTTTTTGTTACCAGGACCTTACGTAGGACCTTGTGCTTGCCAGGCAGGTGATTAAACTGCTAAACTATTTCCCTAGCTTATGATTTTTTTCTTTCTTTCTCCTCCTTTCCTTCTCCTCTTCCTCCTCTCTCCTCTCCTTTCTGCTATCCTCTCTTCTCCCTCCTCCCTCCCTCTTCTTCCTCCCTCTTCCTCTTTTTCTTTCGTGCAGGGTCTACATGGTCTCACTACACAGATTGCACTTGTAATGGATTCTTCTGTTTTCAGCTTCCCAAGCACTAGGATTATAGGCGTGTGCCACCACTCCTATATAAACATGAGTGTCTATATGATGATTTCTTTTGATGTGCATCAATTGTTCAAAAAGATAAGATCCTAACTGTTGATTCTTTTAAAGTGTTTTCTGTTTAGGTTTTTTTTTTTATGCATGAAATGTGAACTTGGTTTGGCTTTTGTTTATGAACTCTCTACCTACCCATGTCTTCAAGATTTCTGCCTACCTTCTCCTCCAGTAGATTCAGTGTTTCTGTTTTAATGTCTAAATTTTTAATCCAGTTTGACTTTAGTGCATGGTGATAGACATGGGTCTAATTTTAGTCTGTGGGAAGTCAGTTTTTCTAGTATCGTTTATTAGAGAGCCTATCTTTCCTCCAGTGTATGTGGCCCCTTTGTGAAACATAAGGTGGCTGAGCATGTTTGTAGTTGTGTCTGTATCTTCTAATCTGTTCCATTGATCCTCAAGTCTTTTTTTGACAGTACCATGCTGATTTTATCACAGTAGTTTTGTAGTATAATTTCAAATCAAGAATTGCAATGCCTCCTTCCTTTCCTTTATTGCTCAGAATTGTTTTTGCTATTCTAGGTCTTTTTTGGTTTCAGATGAATTTGAGGAATGTTTTCTTTCCCAATTAAAATATCATGAGTATACCAGAACTATATTGAATAGGAGTATTGATAGTGGACATCTTTGTCTTGTTCCTGATTTTAAAGTGAAGGCTTTCAGTTTTTGCTCATTCAGTATAATGTTGGTTGTTGGTTTGTCATAGATGGCTTTTATCAGATTTAGTTAAAGACCATCTGTTCTGACTTTCTGGATGAGTGTTGTACTTTGTCAAAAACTTTCTGCGTCTGTTGAGATGATCATGTGATTTTTGTGTTAGGCTCCGTTGATGTGCTGTATTACATTTATGGATTTGTGTATATTGAACCATCTCTGCATTCCTGGGATGAATGCCAATTGGTCATGTTGTAAAATCTTCTTAGTTATTTATTATTTTTGTATAATCTGGTTGATTTGCTGCATTCTGTTTACTAGTATTTTACTGAGGGTTTTGGCATCTATGTTCATTAGGGAGATTGGCCTATAGTTCTCTTTTTTGGTTGGGTCTTTCTCTGGTTTTGGTATCAGGGTAATACTTTTACCTCTAGGGATGCGTTAGGGGAGAATTGCTTCTTCTTTCATTTCATTAAAGAGTTAGCATTACATCTCTAAATTTCATAGAATTCAGCTGTGAATACATCAGGTCCTGAGCTTTTCTTTGTTGGTATGTTTTTATTACATTGTCAGTTTCATTGACTGATATTATTCAGAATTTTTTTATCTTCATTCAGCTTTGGAATTCATAAGTAGCTAGGAAACTCTCCATTTCTTCTGTGTTTTTCATTTTGTGAGAGTAAAGATTTTCAGAGTAAGTATTGATGATCTTCTGAATTTCATTAGGATCTGTAGAGATTTTTGCTCTTTTCATTACTTACTGCATCAGTTTAAGTTTTTTCTTTTGTTTTTTTTGTGATAAGGTTGCTAGAGGTTTATTCAATTTTATTAATTCTTTCAAAGAACCAACTCTTGGATTCATTCCTTGTATTGTTCATCATTAATTTCTGTATTAATTTCTACTCAGATCTTATTTCTTGCTTTTTTGGGCTTCAGGATTGACTTGCTCTTGTTTTTATAGAAGTTTGAGGTGTGGTGTAAGATTCTTTGGGCTCATTCTGTTTAACTAATGTGAGAATTTACTGCTATAAGTTTCCCTTTTAAGACTGTTTTCATTGTGTCCCACAGGTTGTTAAGTGATATCTGCATTTTCATTTGATTGTAAACATTATTTAATTTCTTCTTTAATTTCATCTGTGACCCATTGACTGTTCAGGAGGGTGTTAATTTCCATGTGTTTATGGAGTTTTTGCAATTTCTTTTGTCAGCAGTTTCATTGAACTGTAGTCAGATAATATGCATGCAATAATTTCATTTCCTTTGCATTTACTTAAGCATGCTCTGTGTACTACTTTGGAGAACATCCCCCGTGCAGCAGAGAGGAATGCATATTCTTCTGTTGGGTGGGACACTGTAAAGGTCTACTTAGTCCATTTCTTCACAAGCTTCATTTAGTTCTGTTATTTCTCTGCTGATTTTCTGCCTAGTTGATATATCTCTTTGTGACGGTGTTTTAAAGTGCCTTATTACAATTGTGTAATTGATTTTCCGTATTTGTTAAAATTTGTCTTATATAGTTGGGTGCTCCTACATTGAGTGCATATATAATTATGATTGCTATCTCTTCCTCTTGCAGTGGCTTCTTTATCTTTTGATCATGCTTGGTTTGTAGTTCACATTGTCAGCAATCAGAATAGCTACCCCTGCTTTTTTCTGGGTTCCTGTCCCATGAGTATTTTTTTCAATCCTTTGATTTTCAGTCTGTCAATTTCCTTTTGAGTTAAATGTGTTTCTTGTGTACAATATATTGTTGGATTCTGTTTTTTGATCCACTCTGCCAGTCTGCTTCTCATTACTGAATTGATGGTTATAGCGGTTATGTATTGGCTAATATTTGTCATGTTTTTTTTCCTGCTGTAGGTGCCCTACTTTCCTTTTCTGTTTAATTTTGTGCTCTGCTTGGTGGTTCCTTTCTGTTCTTGAAGTTGTGGTCTTTTCTATCTCTTTCTAGAATATCTGTCAGTATTCTTTGTAAGGTTGATTTGGTGGTCATGAATTTCTTCAGTTCTTTCTTGTGGAAGTATTTTAATCTGTCTATTAAATCTGATAGATAGTTTTGCATGGTACATCAGTTTGGGTTGAAGGTTGTTTATTTCCAGGACTTGAAATTCTTCACTCTTAAGTTTTTTGACTTGATGATCTGTGTTGAGAGAATTGCTTCTTTTGGGCTTCGGACTTCAGGTGCAGCATAAGATTATTTATTTGGACTCATTCTGTTTACCTAATGTGAGAATTAGGTAATGCCCTGATTCTGATGGGCATTCCATTATAGATGATGTGCTTCTTTTCTCTAATAGCTCTTTTTTTTTTTTCTTTATTTATTTGGTACAGGGGCTAGCTATGCAATTCAGACTTGTAGTGATCCTCCTGTCTTAGCCTCCCCAGCACTGGGATTACAGGCCTGTGACACCATGCCCAGTTTTGGGGCCAGCATATGCACCTAGCATTCCAGGGACATAACTCAGGTCCTTGCGCTTGCCAGGCAGGTCTTAGACTGCTGTGCTGTCCTTTAGCCCTCTTAACAGCTTTTAGTAGTCTTTCATTTTGTTGAATTTCTGGGATCTTGATTATTATGTTTTTGTTGTAGATTTATTTTGATTATGGCTAATTGGGATTCTGTATATTTCACTTACTATATATATGTCAGATTCTTTTCCTATGCTTGGGAAATTTTCTGCTACTGCCATTTGTGCTGTTTCCTTGGCGCCTACCAGTCTTATATTTTTCTTGGTATCATCTCGTAGCTGCTGAATTTTCTTGGTTCCTTGTTATTTTTATGAAATCTTTCCTTTTGCATTCACTAGCCGCAATGCTGTCTTCAAAGTCTGAAAGTCTATCTTCAGTTCTGTGCACATAGTTTTGCCAGTTTTCAGTGCAGTTCTTAATTTCCTGGATATCGGTTTAAATCTGTTTCATGCATTCAGATCTCTCCTATTGTTCATTCAATGTTACCATCATTTTTCTGTTTGCTTCTATGTTTATCTGTGTCATCTTTAGCTGTGCTGAGCAGTTCTTTCATAATTGTTGTCATATTTCTATTTTTACCTGACATTATTTCTGATCTGATTTCTTCTATAGCCTGATGGAGTTATTTCTTTAATTCAGTCGCTGTGATTTCAGAAATTTCAGGTATGTGACTTCCAAGTTCTTCTATGTCCTTGTCTCCTGGACTATTTTTAGGTATGCTGGAGGTATGAGATAACCTGTCGTTCCTTCATTTTGACAGTTTTGAAGCTCCTAGTGTTCATCCAGACTCAGCTGTAATGTTAGGGGCAGGACCTGCGTCAGCATGGCTCCCGAGATGGTTGGAGAGGTGGAAAAGTGCTCTGCACTGATGTATTTTAATGTCTTTTGTTCCAATTTTTCCCAACTTAATGTGTAATATAGTTCATTCCTCACATTGTATTTTTGATTTTTTGAATATTTTTATTTTATAATTAACATAGGATATTTACATAGTTCCAAAATGTAATCTAGAAATCAAAGTATTATCAAAAATAATGTAATTTAGCTTTTTAGTTTTGTCTTTACTATGGGTATGCGTGTGTGTGTGTGTGTATGTGTTTATACGCAAAACACTGTATATATGATTTACAGAGAAAATATTACTATGCAGGATAAATGCACATATGTATAATGACTCATACTTCATATTTCTAATGGGGAGGAAACTCTGTGACTACACCTTATGTACCATTGTATAGACTTTTGTAGATTTTTGCTTTCTGGGATAAAGAATTTGTGGGAGAGGGTAGTAACAGAGTTGATATTACTAAAGTTACTTTATTAAAAGGGGCTGAAGATTTGTTTTAATTTTTTGGTAATAGGAATGGAACTCAGGTCCTTGTATTTGCCACCATTGTGCCCCTGAGCCCTATCACCTATTGTTAATACTTATAAATTTGTACTTGGCTTTTCTCTGTGTCTGTCTGTCTTGTCTATCTCTCTCTCCCTCTCTCTCCTCTCCCTCCCTCTCTCCCTCTCTCACTCTTCCTCTTGCTCAGCTTCTCTTTCCATAATTATGCTTGCCCATAATCATGCTTCAGTGATCTTGGGAGGGAACCTCTGTGGCTTTCAGAAACACTGCTCTTTTTTGTAATCTTGCTGGATGAGTTGCAGGAGGAACTGTCCTCTTTGGTTTCAGAATGAGCCCAAAGCTGGCATAGGGAACTTTCCAGAGCAGAGAAGCATACTGCGGCATTCAGTTAGGTCAGCTGGCATGAGCAGAGGCTGCTATGGCTGGTGCAGGGGCAGCCTCCTGGCTGAGAACAGCGTTTGGAAACCAAGACTTCCATTTGGACATACAGTAGCATTGGGAAAGTCAAGGAATATATTCTATGGGTGCCTGAACCTGTTGTGTGTCCATGTATATTGAAAATGTGTAGTACCCCTCTTCCTGCGTTTGTGTAATACACACACACAGACACACACACACCCCTAAATACTAAAATACAGCTTCCTGCAAGCACCCAGAGTAAGGCCTTAATGTGTTTAAATGCCATCTAGAGATAGCTTTATGTAACACATGTCATGTGTAAGGATTTTTAACCTTGAACTTAAACGTCATTTTAATTTGGTTTTGGTGGTACTAGGAAGTGAACCAAGAAGCACTCTACTGCTGAGCTACATCTTCATGCCTTTCTACATTTATTATTTTGAGACAAAGTCTTATTAAATGGCCCAGGTTGTTTTTGAACTATTGATCCTCCTGCCTCCTGCCTTTGAAGTAGCTAAAATTACAGGTGTGCACCATTATACCTGGTTTGAACATCATTTAGAAAAAATACTAGGAGGCTACTGTCCATCATACTGAAATTGATTTTTTCTGATCCTTGTGTGTGTAAATGTGTCAGTTCAAAAATTTATGTTAGTGAAGAACATGAGGGTTAAAATATATCGATGTTCTCTTCTGTGTCTAAATATCAGTTGTCTCAGTATAATTAAACCCATCTTGTGGGGCTGCTTAAGTACCTACTTTGCAAGTACAAGGTCCTGAGTTGGATCACCGATACCCAAAAAACAAAACAAAAATCCTATCTTGTGTGGAAGATGATACTGTATGAAGTGTGTGTGTGTGTGTGTGTGTGTGTATAGAAGCTAAGGGGTGGAGAATTTGTGTCTTGCCTCATATCACACACCTAGTAAGTGGCAGAACCAGAAATTGAGCTTTAATTTGTGTACGTACAGACCTACACTGTATCCAGTATAGGATGTTCCCTGCACTTACTTTCTTCCTTTGAAACGCATCTCTAGGAATTGAAGTCACAGAATGAGACTAAAAAGTAATTTTGTAAGGGAGAAATGTTAGTAGATAGAACTATTGCTCCGTGCTTTGAACATACATGCTAAAGTGTCCAGGAAGTGTTACCTTTTAAAACTCCTGCTCAAGAAGTAATTTCTTGGATTGAAGATGAAGGTTCTTATCACTAGTTGTTAAAGTAAGTTGATTTTCATTGTTGGAAAAGCTGTGTAGTTCTTGTAGTTGGACTATGTATCTTCACACTTCACAGCTGTAATTTTCCCCAGATCAGAAGACTTTCCTTACAGGTGCTTTAATTTGCATCTCTTTTTGGGGGGAAAAAAAAAATCTAAAATGACATGTTTCTGTAGTAGATGGGTGTTTCAGGATACAATTTCCTAGAGACAAGATATGAAATTATTATAAATAGTTCAAATACATTGTTTTTTTGTGTGTGATGTTCACTTAGCTAGCCAAATTTTTCTTGCTCTTTCAACATTGACATGTCTTGATTATCAGTTTTATGATTTGCTTAAAAGAGTGGTGATTTCTTTTGGTTGGGTAAGAAGATAGAATTTGCCAAAGTGAAAAATAAAAGTAAAAGAGGCAACATAGAAATGTGTCATAAGCTATGGGGAAAAAAGATTGTCATAAAAAAATACCATTAGTTGTAAGGTAATCAGACTGTTGAGATGTAATAGAAGAACAAAGGGAGGTAGTTTGGTGCTTCAGAGGTGTGAGATCTGTAGAATATTCTAAAGCCCTGGGGAGTTAGTGTGGGGAGCACCAGGCAGTGGCACAATGGTTTGCGAAGTGAACCTAAGGTGGTGTTGGCAGGGAAAGTAGGTGAGGGTGTGGTTCGGGCAGGCTGTGTTTGAAGAGGAAAGAAGGCATGATTTCCCTTTTCCAGCTAGACCAACCCCTCCCAATAAGAAATAACACGAGGTTGTAGCAGATAAGTGCACTCAGTCCAGTGGGTAGTGGTCTTCCATTTCTCCCTGAGTGAATACTGTTACGATACATATTTTGGTGAATAGTCCTTATTATGTATTAGGCATTGTTTTTCTAGTTAAGGATCTCACAGGTAGGATAAAAGAAGGAGAATATACATATTCATTGTCCTTAATGTAGAAATATGAGCTATATAGTTTGATAGTATAGCGAAAAAATCAGTTATTTTATTCTTGTCCATTTCTGATAGTCTACTATACTGGAAAGCTAAGAGCTTTTAAGTTCCATTAACTCATAATTCTCAGCAAAATGCAAAAAGTGTGCACTCTGTGTTCATTTTATTATTTTTTTTGGTTTTATTTTTTTTGAAACAGGGTCTTACTAAATTACCAAATTGCCCAAATTGGGCTTGAAGTTTTGATTTTCCTGCTGTGGCCTGCCAGAGTACCGGGATCACATGCTCAGAACCGTGCATTTACTTTATCCTATCAATTGGGGCTGAAGGAATTAGGAATGCTACACTTGATTCACTCATTTGCCTCATAACTGTGTAACAGTTGATACTGAGGTTGGTGTTATGGAAATCATGATATGAGTGAAAGTTTATCATTTCTCCTTTGGTAGTAGATTTGCAAGAAAATGCAATATTTATTAATATATGTTCTTTGCAGAAAATTTGGATGAACTATATACTCAGAAAAATTATAATTACCTGTTATGATATCATGTAGAAATTACTAAAAACTTGTAGTCTCATTTAATTGTACTTGTGTACATGTCCCTCTCTAGACTGTATGTGTTTTGCACACATGTATGGGCATGTATCTATAGGTATAAATTTTATAGCACAGTTGGCATGATACAGTATATATTTTGTGATGCCCTCTCCTTTTATTTTAAATGACTGGTTTTTCTCAGTGTTACTCAAATCCTTTTAGATACCAGTCAATGACTAGATTATATTGTGTATCATAAGACTGGCTACTGTGGATTTTTTAATTTTTTTTTCATATTCCTAAGTAATAGGCATGATTTCATGACACAGAATATCATTTGACCAAAAACTGTCAATCCTTTTTCCATAGGAGTTGAGTATTTTGTGCTGGTTTGTAGCTCAGAGCTCAGGTGCACAAACGAGAGACCTTCAGCACCAAACAAAATCAAAACAAGATCATTTGATTTGAGAAGCAAACTCAAGATTCAGAATTGCTATATTCCATTTTTACACTTGTTATGCAGTAACTTAAAAAAAGGTTAATTTATTTTATTTTATTGAAGTGCAAATACCAATGAGACAGTTTCAAGACAAATTAACAGGACAGATTCGATAAATTAATACATTGCATACTACTGTTTTCATGATGTTTTGGTATCATATACAAGGTACATACATGATACTATACTTACAGTATTATGGCAGATGTCTCTTATCAGTGAATTAAGAGAGTGTAGCTGTTTACTTATTTTTGTATACCTGAATTATATCACAGATTTAATAATTAATACTTCCTACCTTGTTATTTTCCTAGTGGTTGTCCATAGTACTAGAAGCTGACATAATATCTTGTCCGACCACTATTAATGCAAATCTTGCTTCTCATAGAATTATGCAGAAGCACTGCATATTTATCCTAACTGTACTGTGTATATACGCATACATCATGAAAAAAGGTTAATTTTAAATGAATATTTTAGATTGTTATCTTTATTGGCTTCAGTTTGACCTTTCATTCACTCATTTAAGAAAGGTAGGCTACTTGTTCTGTTAGCAGAATAGGATGGAAATTCCTACTTTTGTAGTGCTTGCTGTCTTATCTATAGGAAAGTGTAATAGTAATTATATAAATAGTTACAGAATTCCACTTGTAATGAAGGTTACAAACTGAAAGTTATAGCGTGCTGAATATGTGCATATGTGTCAGCTAATCTTAGCTGTCAACTTGACTCTATTAAGAAAGCCAGGTGCGGGAGGGGTGTCACTGATGCAACACCGCATGTGCTCTGAGGAGGTGGGTCCACTGGAGGTGGCCTCCATGGACTGCTGGATTCCACTCTTCCCTGTGCCCTGCTTCTTTTGTGATGTAAGCAGCCTTCCTCCGCCAGGCCCTGGGGCCATGATGTTCCTGTCTCTGGTTAGCTGACCATAGACTGAAGCCTCAGGAACTAAGAGCTAAGTAAAGCCCTGATTCATGTTTAGCTTGGGGTGTCAGGTGTTTTGTCCTAGTGACAGGAAAGCTAACTGATGTAGCGTGCTTGAGGAATCTAAATTGGAAAGAAAGGAAAATAAATCTCTTTAATATTGTTGTCTGTTTGTATTTAAAATAGAAAATCTGATTGTTTTATCCAAGGGACTGTAATTTTTGTGTTAGCAAATTCCAGAGTATAAATTGCGTTATTGTCCCCAGAATCCTGATTTGAAGCTGGTCTTACTATTACTGTGATTAAAAAAGACATTGTTTTTTTTTGTTCTCAAAGCAAGTTATATAAAATAAACAGAATGATGTAGATTAATATGCTTGGTGTATAAAGCCCCAGACAACTACCCTATTAAGCCAGTTCTGTTTCTGAGGTGAGGAAAGTGGGGAAAGAGATTGTGTATTGTGATGAACTGGAGAAAAGATGAATTATTATTTACTTCTTTTATTTATATTTGATTGCTCATCAACTTAGCAGAAGTCATGTGTCACATTAAGAAGACGGGGGACTTATGTGAGGTCCAGTTTAGAATAAATGCTGACAGGTTGGGGAGATAGCACCATGGTTTAAGTGCCTGCCTTATAAGTACAAGGACCTGAGTTCAGTCCCCAGGACCACATGCCCTGCTGGCCACTGAAACCAGGCGTCGTAGCCCATGCCTGTAATCCCAGTACTGCAGAGGCTGAGACAGGAGGATCACCAAGTGTCCAAGTTGCATAGTGAGACCCTGTACCAAATAAAAAATAGAACATATAAAATAAATACTGACATAGAAAGGAATAAGTTAATGTAAACCCTAAGTAAAGAATCCAGAGCAGAAAATAATTTTAAATGTCTTCAGGTTTCATTTGGAAGTGAAATAGTATTAGTAAACTGCTAGTGAATAAGTTGGGCAGTGTGAGAAGATTGGAAGATGGAAGAAGTGCCTTTTTTTCTCTCCCAGTACTAGGGATTAATTGAACCCAGAATTTTTACCCTGAGCTCTATGCATGACTTTTTTTTTTTTCTTTTGACACAGAGTTGCACTAAGTTTCCAAGGTTGTGTGTGAACTTGTGCCCTTTTTGCCTCAGCCTTCTTGACTGCAGAGATTACAGATGTGTGTCACACACCTGGCTAGGAAGAAAGGATCTTTAATTTGCTGTATTAGAGGAGCCTTAGTTTATGGGTGTGCAATGTTCATAAAGAAAAGTAAAACTGGGCAGAGTGGCCCATGCCTAAAATCACAGAACTCTGGGAGGCTGAGTCAGGAGGATCATAAATTTTAGTCTCCTGGGTAACTTAGTGAAACCTTGGTTCAGAATAAAGATAAAGGTGATGAGCTCAGTCTGAAACGTCTAGGTTCAGTCTTTAGTAAAAGACACACACACACACACACACACACACACACACACACTTTTTTTGTTTGGTGGGACTGGGTATGGAACTCAGACCCCTGCGCTTGCCAGGGAAGCGCTTATTGCACCGGGCCATCTCCCCAGCCTACACTTGTTATTCTTATGTTTTCTTAAATTTGCACTAGTGAACGCGTTACTACACTTTTTCTCTCTTATATATTTGGTATGTGGCTGTCTTACTGAATTCTTACTCTTATAAACACTTCAATTGAGTTCTTTGGTTTCTCTGGGATTGTTGTATCACCTGCAAATATAATAATCCCCCCCCCCCCAGTACTGGGGATCAAACTCAGGACCCAGTGCTTGCCAGGCAAGCACTTGTTCTACTGAGCTATCTCCCTGGCCCCAAGAATTACTGATCTTATACCTGAAGGGAACCTGGAAGACATTTGTTCAGAGATATATTTTGGCATTTCTGATGGAGTAAATACAGAGCTAGATGTTAGGGAAATAAGAAGGAATAAAATGGAGCTCTTGCCTTTACAGTCTAGTGTGGAAGACAGAGAACTGTACTTTGGGGTAGTGAATGTTGGAGTGGAGGTGAGTTTTCCATGTTTCATAGTTTGCAGCTGCAGGTGAGAAGGCATCCCAGGTGCATCCAGCTCAGGTGATGATGGTGATGATTGTGCAGTTGCTGGCACTGCTTTCCTAGGCTCTCAACACAGGTCACACTAACTTGACTTTGCAAAGGAAAAATTCACCTTGTGTGTACGTAGCTATGCATTCATTTAGTAGCTCAGTTTTGCTAACAGCTGTTTAAGTTGCACGGACTTTCCTACTTTCATAAGTTGCATTTTTGGGGGGCATGTGGGGGTGAGATGGGACAGGGATTCTCACTGAACAGTTAGAAGCAAAGGCAGTTAATAATTTGAGTACATTTACATCTGGTTCTCTCTGACATTCCTGTGGTTTAAGTTCCAGAGCTCAGGATGAAGGCTGAGATCCCTTCGTGGTACTAAATGCCCCCCCCTCCAGTAGCCCTTTAGTACTCCTTATTTTACACCTGAACTCCCCAGTGCTGGCTACTATCCTGCTGTGGTTTTCCTCACTCACATAGTGTGCCTTTCCAGCTGTCATGCTTTGCCCAAATCCTGCTCTGCATGGCATTGCACCTTACATGAGAGTCACATAGAGTCATTCTGGGCCACTTCCCTCACCATGGCTTGACTGTGAGGTACAGACAAAACTGCCAAAGTGCCCCTTTGGGAAAATGTCATATATCTGTCTGTCCCTAAAGAACAGTGTACTAGTATGTTGGTGCTTAGGAAAAATTGCTGAATAATTAAATGAATGTTTTTAAAGCTGCTCTTTTTATGGGACAATGAAATTTGTGTTTGTATTAATTTTACTGATTATTTTCATATAATTTTTCAAGTAAACACAGTGATTCTATATTCCACTTCATTTTCCCTTCTGAGAATATGTCCTTCTGAGGGTATTAGGACCACCATATCTAAACTGTTCATTAACCATTGAAAAGATAACTTAAAAAAAAATTTGATAGTGCGTCCCATGGACTAAAACATATTTAATTTTTATTTTTAAAGAAAATAAAAATTTAAAAATATTAGAAATGATACAGAATTTCACTAAATATAATAGGAATTCAACAATAGCTGTTATATTGCATATTATTGTCTTCAAATTAGTTAAAACATATATTTTAAAACATGATATCTGTGTCCTAGCAGTTATTGTTGTCATGATTTTATAAGTGGGGATTAGATCAACTTTCTAGTCTGTTTAGCTATATAATGTGTAAATGTGCCAGTGTATTTGTTTCCTTAAATATCTACATAGGAAGTGAAATTTAAGACAATTAAAGTACAAGTTAAAGCTGATAGCAGTTGGAAGGTGGTTTGTTATATTTTGCTTCTTGTAGGATTACTAATAGAAATTGACTTTTGATTCAAAAAGAAAAAGTTGAAGAATGTTAACTGATTTTTTTTAAGTAAATGAGAATCTGTAAAAAATAATTTATATTGATTCTTTGATTGTTTTGTGATAATGATAATAGAGATGATCTCCTTTCTTTCTCTTGGCGTTTGCAGAATAGCTAGTGTCTTAAAGGACTCGTAACTAAAAAGCTCAGATGCAAAGCAAGTATGCAAGGTCCTGGGTTGGTAAATGAAACTCAGTAAATCATAATCATCTTCAAGTCCTCAAATCAATTTATATGTGTTCATACAGAGAAAGTTTTAACTATGATTTTCCTAAATTGCTTTTCCAGCCATTAAGCCGTTGGTAAGGTATTCTCAAATCCAGTTAAGAACGTACTACTGTTACTTTAAGAAGGAAATTATTAGGGAGGAAGGGGGGGCTGTTTTGACTGCTGACATTTGTGGCCTCCTTTCATTTTGCGTAAGAAAGAGGTGGACTGGCTTCTCTGGGGCTGTGGTTGCCATGGAGAGGTAGTGGGGGAGGACTCCCAGGACTGCAGCCTGAGAGCCAGTCAGCCCCAGAGCTGCTCCAGAATGTGACTATGACGTGCAGGGGCAGGGAGCTCAGGTGTGCCGCCACACACAGATAATGGGAATGGCTGACCTGCCATGGCTGGTAACGTGACTGTGCACATATCCCGGGTGTGACAGATATGTTTGTGCAGGTGCCTGTGGATTCTCTCTGTGAAGTGAAAGGATTGTGATGTTGTACGTGTTCCCACCCTTTGGTGTGATTTCTACACTCGATGTGGTTTGTTGAAAGAGTCTAAACAATTAACTATATGTGCACCCTGGTTACAGTAAGAAGCTGACACTTAAGTGGCATGCTTGCATCTTAGAGAAATCACATCAGTAGCAAATCACATAAATGGTGGTGGGAATAATACATTTAGAAAATCTAAAATGGTAGGTTAAACTGTAACCAGAAATGAATGTGTTACTAACCAAAATACTTAATGTGGAGCTGTGTATCTAGCTAATGTAAGAAAATTAAATGGTGAAAGTGGCAAATCTTTTTCTGCATCATGTGTAGAAGAAAATCAGTTGGGCATTTTATAGATGAGTTTTGAGGATTTTGATTTTTTTTTTTTTGGTATATTTTTTGTGAAATACTTTCACATCAAAACATTGTTAAGACAAGATTGCAGTATGGTCCTTCTATGGCTTTTTTGTTGACATAAATGTAAATTGAGTATTCTTAGTTGTTACATTTTTGTTTCCTTATAGATATCATTGTGGATAATACCTTTGTTTAGAAACAAAAGTAATTGGTAATTTTAACATAAATACATAGCTACTGTTTAAGGAAATATTTCTAAGGAAATATATTCTACAGAAGTATATCATGTGTTAAATTTGCCAACTAAAAAGAAAATTGACTTCTCAGTTTTCTAAAGAGATCTGAGAACAGAATGTTAATACTACTTTAATAGAAATGATATAGATGAAAGAGTACATTGTAATGTTATAGGCATTGTCTACTTAATATGTATTGTACTTATTTTAAGAATGATAGACTAGTGGCTTAATTTAATCCACGAAAATTTGCCAAACCAAATCTTTTTTTTTCTTTAAGAGTATTAGGTAAAATCTGGGCAATAGTGATTCATAGTTCTACTGAAAATATTTGTAGAAATGAAAAAAATTATTACAGAATTTGCCTGGAAAGTATTACTTAAAGTTAAAATATTTTGGAAATTGTTCAATAAATATTTGAGAATATATTATATATACACATACATACAGTAGCAATATACTATGTGTATATATATGGAATTAATACTTAGATGATAACTTGGTTTTCAACAACTCTTATTTTTTCACTTGAGACATTATAAATTGTTTCCTTTTTATAAATTTTTAAATCTTGCTACATAGTTCAGACTCATAGTGATCCTCCTGTCTCAGCCTCCCCATTGCGGGGATTACATGCATGGACCAGTTCTGGGGCCAGCACAGTGTGCCCAGGGTTCTGGGACTGGCATGGTGTGAGGTACCGGGGATTGAACGCAGGATTGTAAGATTGTGCTTGCCAGGCAGGGGTTTACACTGCTAAGCTATCTTCCCAGCCCTTCTTTTAAAATAAGCTATTTAAGGTATGAATGTTTAAAAAGTTATTACATACGGATATTGAGAAAGTTGACATTTTCATTTTTCTAAATTTTTAAGTTGATTATATGATATACATACTCAAGGAAATCAAAATTAGTTTTCTCAATTACTTATGCAAATCTGAAGAATTAAAAGGCATAAAATATTTTAGTATTTGTTGGCTCATAGTAGACATTATGAGTGTCAACTACGTGCTAATTACTGTTCTATACATACTTCTTGTGTTCTTCATATAACTTTCTAAGGTAGGTGATATTTTCTTACCCAGGAAGTTTCTATCAATGAATAAACTGAGGGTTAGAGGGTAATCTCCAGTATCATAGAGGTAGAAACCTAGATCTCTTTGCTTTGTCCAAGTGATATTATTAGTTGTACCTCTTCTTTCTTTAGTTTTCTCATGTGTTTAATAATAGAATGTATATACTATAATTATAGTGCTAAATGTGAAGCCCTTACTCTAAGGTAGGAGTTGTGGCTAAAATATATTATTCTCTGTGATGTTAAGAAATAAGATCATAATCCTAATGTCTTATTGCCATGTGGAAACAGTTAATAGAATAAAAGAAATAAAGGTATGACTAAAGTAATGTTGAATCCTTTTTCAGTTATTCACACAATTGTGAATTTACAGCCGTGTTTCTTTAGTTTGTTGACAATTTGTTTCAGTGAGATACTTGATTGTGGAGGTTGCTTGTGTGTTCTAGGATTGTGAGCAGAGTCCCTGAACCTGCATCTACTGGACGCCACCAACAATCCTTCTGTCTCAGTTGTAATAACCAAAAGTGTCTCCCAACATTGCCATATCACTTTGGGTAGCAAAAATCACTGCTAGTTACCAACCTTTAGGAGAATTATATGGGCAGTAAACAAGCAAGTAGACAATATGATTATTGATTGTTCTGAGGAGATTGATGAAGAAGACCAAGATGCAAGTGCTCCACATGAGGATGACACAGGGAGGAAGAGGTCAGCTTTTGTGAGCAGACACAGAAGCCAGTACTTCAGCTGAGGAGGCAGGCCCCAGGTGAGAGGTGGGTGTCCAGAGAGGCCAAAGGGTATGACTTGAGGATTTTGGAGGGGAATCAAGACTGGTAATTTGCAAGAGCATTACCCTCCTGGTAAGGAGTTAAGGGACAGTGAAGGTTTTGGAATGTGAACTCTGTGTAGACTGTGAGACTGACTCACCATGTGAAACCTGCCTTGAACTATCTTTGCCATGCATGTATTATTTACTTGTGCTTTTTAGGCATGGGGGTATTGCAACATCGGGACTTCATCCTCTGCCTGCCATACTTAAAATTGCTATGATTTGGTTTGTTGTATGGATTTAGTATGATATTGGGAAATGAGAGAGCTCAAACTTTGGTAGAGTCACCTGTGTACCACTAGCTCCCTACTTCCCCCTAGCTAGGCTTCTGCCCTTGGTCCTAGAGCTTTCTCCTTTAAGGTATCCATTTGTTGAGCGAATATATTACTGGCCAACAAATAGTTATTTTGTCTGAGTCACAGTTTTTAAGTCTGTAGATTTCTTGAATTAGTGTGTTCCTCTAGGAACTATGTATCTGTCATAAACTTTACAAATGTAGTACCAGAATATCCCGAATATCCCAGATTCTTTTTGTAACAAGGTCACTAGGGACACTGGATGGACTTTCTCTGTTTCTCAGAGGGAAACCTTGGCAGGCTGTTTTCTGAGGCTAGTTCAGTAAAGCCATCATGAGCAGAACTTAATGGTTTTTCTGTTAACAACAGAAGGTGTAAAATCACTATGAATTGTAAATTGCAGCGTAAATGCTAGGATTACAAGGTGCTTTTTTTTTTTTTTAATACCGATTACTTCCAGCAGTGGTGCTTAAAACTTTTCCTTTTTGCAAAATTATGTTGGCAAAATTATGTGCATCAGAGTGTGTCTGTTTATGATCTTCAGCAAGGCAAAGTGGAACTTCTGAAGGAAGATGAAAAGGACAGAAAGAGAGACTGCTGCTCTCACAGCTTCCGGAGTTTTCATTTACTATCTTACTCCTCAGTCTTCACCCCACAAGTGCACATATAACCACACCAATTCTTTTCATTAGTTAGGTTATTTACTGGCTGCTTTACTTTTCCCTGGAAAGTGAATTTTTCAGTATGCTTTTCTATCTTGATATCTTTGAAGAGCATTTGGGACAATTGCATTCTGTTCATTTCCTCTGTGAGCCTTGCTGTACCCCTAGGCTGGCCTGTGCAGGTACTGTGGCTATTTGTTCTCCTATCTCAGAGATAGAGATTGACACCCAGTGGAGAACATAAGACTAGGTAAGGCTGAAAACCACACTGGACACATGGGATAACAATATGCTTCGGATTGTGTGGAATAAAGTTCCCTATGATGTATATGGAGGCAAATAATTAATGCTTTTCTGTAGTTACTAGTAGCCATTTCTGGGAGTTGGGATTCATGCCTGATCATGAAAAAACTGATGAGATGTGGATTAATGTTGGGCCTCAGGTAAAGGATTGAGTGTGATAGATCCTGATCATAGAGTTCATGATTTAGAGAATGATATAGATGTGAAACAAAGTATACATGTACTCTACATGTACTTACTATACATACTCTGTGTATTTATTGCAAGAGAAGGTGAGGCTGTTGGTGTGTGTATGATTCCAGTTAGGTTCAGGACAGGGCTTCAAGAACATGTATGTTAAAGTTCACACATGAAAGGTGGGGCATTACCAGGTCAGGCAGTGTGCCCTGAGATGCCTGAAGAATTATGTGTATAGCACAGTATAACAGGTTCCTGTCTGGAAGCTCCCTGTCTGGTTTCGGGCCTGGCCCTTCTGCCTGATGAGCTCTGGGATGTTTGCTGCTTTGTGCCATACTTTGTTCCTTTGGAAAATGAAAACCAAATGATCCCTTCCACCTAGATGGGGTTTTTGTGAGGATCAAATAAGGAAAGATCCACCTCATAGTAAGCTTTTAGATTATACCTGCCATTGATACATACCGTGTGCTGTAGGGATCCTTTTAAAAAGCAGTGGTACTTTTTCTTTCTTGGTCGTTCTTTCTCTTTTTCTCTCTCTTTTTTAAAAGCACAATTGAGGGTTGAATCCTAGGCAAGTGCTTTTCCCTTGTGCTATATCTTCTGCCCCCTAAAAAGAAATATTTTTGGGCTGGCCAGATAGCTCAGCAGATTAAAGTGCCTGCTTAGGCAGATGCGGGAATCAGGAGGTTTGATCCCTGGCCTGCTGTGCCGATCCTGCCCCTGGGGTGCTCTGAGATGGAGACTGAGACTAGGTGTGGTGGCACACACCTGTAGTCCCAGTGCTTTGGAGGCTGAAAACAGGAGGATCACTATGAAAAAGAAACATTTTTATGATAGGTTCAAATGGGTTATCTGTAATATCTCCCATCAGTTTAAGAGGAATGCAGGTGTATTGGTGCTCTTTGCTGGCATATTTAAATATATATCTTAGGGAGTTTGAGAAATACAGAACCTTATTAGTTACCCAGAATAATTACATCATGGATATCTCTCCTATGGTCTGCATTATCACAAGTGAAAAGCACTTTGAGTCTTCTAAGCACACGTGCGTATTGGTATGCTTTCACTGTGGTTTTCCTGGCCTGTTTTCTGTGGTGCAGTTAACCTCATGGTAAGTGACAGCAGATAATAAATGACCAGAAAGCCAGTTTGGGTTTTTCTTAGTTCAGGCCCTACTATTACTTTGTTTTAAAGACCTTCCAAGTGTTGAAATTAGACAGGTTCATCTGTTGTAAGGGAAATTAAAACTTTCGCTCATTGGAATTGTTTTTGAATATTGGCACAGGAAGATTCAGATTGGGAATTCAATATAATGCAGGTTTTATCATATTTCTTTAGAGCTGAAAGATATTAAGAAGTCTACATTATCACTTTTCTGTGAGCTATTATGTCAGGACAGCAGTGATGACAACACTGGATGTGGGGACATGCACTATAGTACCGGAGACAGGCTGATGGGTTGCTTGAGCCTGCAAATTCATGGCCAGCCTGAGCTATGTAGTGAGACTATACATACCATGTTAAAACAAAAAAACACACACACACACACACACAGTTTATATGTATGGGATGGTGAATATAATTTAGAGATACATACTATATACACACATACATATACATACATATATATATATATAGCATATCAACATACAGAAGCACATGTACAGAAAATGTGTTAACTGTTGATTATTTAGGCCAGTGGGGATGAATCTGTAACAAGTGTGTTACTTTGTTTTTCTTTAAAGACAAAAAAAATGTTAATGTTTGAGTTGTGTTTTTTCTTTAGTTGGTTTGGGGTTGCAGTTTGGGCACTTGTCTCTAAAAGGCTCACCATCACTGACTTAGGTTAATAGGTTTGGTAAGTAATGCATGTGGACCCCAAATAATTTATATTCCTAAAATGTAATTTAACATATTTTAATCAGCATATTTGGCAATGTGTTAGTCATTTGAAAATCAATTTGAGAAGTTTATCTTTTGAGTGTGTTGGCCAGAAATAAAAAGCTACCTTTTAAATTAATGATTAACCATTATTTTGAATCTTTTACTTAGCTACTAGTTCCCCCATTTTCTCTTATAATTTTCTATTATTAATGAAGTTTGCCACTTACTAATTAATTTTATTTGCATTTAAAATTATAACAATTGGTGATTTAAAATTATAGCATAGACAATTAAACTTATATAATCTGTTCATATCTGTCATGCAAAACTGGAAACTTCGGAACTTTTCTCATATAGGGGAGTTTGTTCTTGCTGTTTATCATATGGTAAGGATAATGATTACTGTTTAAACAAGGTAGCCAGTTTTACACTTTTTGACTTCGGCATTTTCTGTGGTTATGAAATTTTAATTCTTTCCTGCTTTTGAGTAGCATCATACTGTATAAAGGAGTCAGGGTTTACTGGATTTGCTGGATGCCAAAATCAGAATGAGGGGCCTCTCTCCTACCGCACATACTATACTGTGCTGAGGACAGCAGTGAATAATACCCGCTGCCTGTCTCTGTCCCATTCATGGAGCTCATATGTGGAAAGGCTGGGCTCAGGGAGGATTGGTACTCACGGGAAAGACATAGCTGCTTTGCTGGCAACAGGGTAAAGTAGTAGGAACTGTAAAAATGATTAGGGACCCCTGGGCCCTGTTAGTCTCAAGAACTGAAAATGTTGAGATGTTTCATTTTGGTTTTTGTTTTGTTTTGTTTTGGTGGGTACCAGGGATCAAACTCAGGAACTTGTGCTTGCCAGGCAAGCACTTATTCCACTGAACTATCTCCCTCACCCCAAGATGTTTTATTTTGGTTTTGATTTTTCCATATAAAAATGATTTCTGTAGTTGACTAAAACTGTTAGGCCTAGTCCCTGTTTTTACCTTAGATTTCTGTCCACTAGCTGCTTCTGATTCATATTTTAGCTTCTGATCATTGACAATGAGAGGGTTATCTTTTGAGCTGAGCTCAGAAAGTTTTGATTAGTATTTTGACTTAAGTCAAATGTGTATATAGAATAATGTTGTGTAGTATCTATAATGGTATTACTGCCAGTTAGTAAAAATTAAGATATACTTAATTTGGAAGGAGAAAGTAGGTATCAAATATAGTAATTTGGGAGCATGGAATAATATATGTTTTAAAGAAAACTTTTTTTTAATGAACTTAGGACAGGGCCTACAGGGTCTCACTGAGTAGATCAGACTCACTGATCCTCCTGTTTTCAGCCTCTTATAATAACACACTGTTATTATAGGCATGCTCTACCAGGCCCAGTCTCTTTCACCATCTCAGCGCTCCCTGGGGGCAAGGCCAGCACGGCACGCTGGGTATTGAACCCTGGCCACTGTGCTCTGCTAAAGTGGGCACTTTAATATGCACTTTAATATGCTGAGCTATCTGGCCCGCTCAAGGAAGACCTTTCAAAAAAACTTCAGAGAGTAGGCAAAGATATAAACATACATTCATATATGTAGTATGTTTATTTTTAAGCCTGTGTATAATTGAGCACTTAATGTTTTCAGGAAATTGAGGCACTCCAGGTTTCTTATGTATATACTCCAGGTTTCTTTATACATACACAGTATATCATTACATATTTGTATATTTAAATGAGTAATGGGTCTTTTCCAATATGAATAATACACACCCTGAAGTTTTAAAATTATCAAGTATGTTAGATATATATAATGTAGAATTAATATTTTTCTTTTTCTTCTGCTTTTTATAAAATCATTAATTCTTGTCTTTTTTTTCCCTAGACATATTTGTGCTGCTATGAGTTTCATTCTTTGTTTTTTTTTTTTTTGTATTTTGGGGAAGGGTCTACAAGGTGTTCAGGGACTCACTGCACGTGTCACCAGGCCCAGTGTCAATTGCCATCTCCCTGTGCCCTGGGGACGGGGCCAGCACTGCAGGCCTGGGGATCAGACCCGAGTTCCCTTCTTTAAAAGATGAATACATGTACATAAAAATTGGCTTATATGACATAGTGATATGAACCTTTATTATGTTTAAAAATTAGGCTTTTTCTACTCTAAAAAATATTATCCAAATTTCTGCCATTTTAGGTTTAAATTGAAAGTAAAAGCTCAGAAGTATGGGTAAATATCTCCTAGTCACAGAGTTTGGCCCCACTTAAACTGCCTGATTTTAGATTACCAGTTATTTAATGGTAATGACTGACAGCACACTATAGATAGCTCGAGGCTAAATGGCTAATTGTTTGTCAATTTCCCAGTAATTCTTTTTATTTTCTTTCCTGTAATAGCATTACAACAACATTAGTAAATAGTATGTAGTTCATAAAGATGGAAACATGTAACATGTAAAGCATATAATTTGCATATGCATTTATATAATAATGGGGACAAAGCACTTTCAGTATTCTCTAGCAAGAAAACATGGTGAAACATGACTTGGACTTGTATTTCCAGCCTCAAGCTATTTATAGTATGCTGTCTGTGTCTCTGGTATCTTCCCTAGACTCTGCCCGTTGTCTTGGTCTCATGGTCCAAGCTGCCTACAAGTAGACTTTGCATCCCTAACATATCATTTGTGTCTTTTCACTCCTTTTTTCCATTCTGTGATTTGCAGACTTCCAAGTGCTTACAGCAAGCCTCTTGGCCCATGGAGCATATCTGAAGCTGTAGAGAATGTGGAGCCTCTGTGTCCTGTGTGTACAAGTAACCTATGATAAAATGTAATTCATGGGCACAGTAAGAGATTAGCAGCAGTCCCTACTGTAACAAAATTGGTTTAAAACTTACAGACTATTTGGGGTGACTGAGACCTGGGAATGGGAATTCACACATGAAGTGCTATTGTGTGTGAGTTGTGTGAGATACTGAGAACTGCAGTAAAAGTGGGTCACCTGCCTTGAGGGCAGAAGAGTGGTGTTGTCTTTCTCCCATGCTTACAGCTGGAGTCCTTGTTGCCACATGAGACTGGTGACTCTTGACACGCTGACTTCTTAGCCCTGAGTCGGTGTGGAGAGTCGCTTCACAGCCTGCACACTTACTTTCTGCTGTGCATCATCTGCTCTTGTTTCCAGTGTACCATGTGCATCTGGCTTTGCACCTTCATCACATTCTTTTCCACAGGGCCTTTCTACAACCCCTGGGCTCACATCATCACTCACACTTTGCCTGTCTACTAGCCTAGACAAGAACACTCTAAATGGAGAATGTCTTGCAGTGATTGGGGGAGATTTTCTCAGTTGAAAATGTACTGCTGTTTATGCTGCTTATTAGCAGACATATTGGTACTGAACCATCTGTTGTATATCAGTTTGTGTTACTTAAAAATAATCATTTTAGGTATTTAAAGATATTCATGAAGTAATTGTCCTAAGAGGATTGTATGAGTTCATTACATATAGGATGATCTTGAATTTCAGGATGTTTGTTAATGATGTAATTCTTTGTCATGTATTTTATTTACAAACCCTTCTTTTTCTTGTAATTTTTAAAAGTTATTTTAAAGAATTAAAGGAAAAATACAATTTATGCTTTGCTTTCTCATAAATCAGGGATTGGCTAACTTTTTATGGTAAATATTTTAGGTTTCGAGGGCCTCATAATCTGTAATCTTTATCACATATGCTTTTTGTTTCCTGTTATTTTGAAAACTCATGTAGGACCTTACAAAAAGTTGAAGGCTAGGGTATGCCTTTGTACCATAGTTACTTGACTCTTACTATAGGCATGGTTTTTCTTCTTGTCAGCCTCTTCCTTCCACCTAAATCCTTCTTGGAAGTGCTTATGACATTGGTAGTTTTCTCAGCTTTCATTTATGTGAAATTATCTCTGTGTTGCTTTCATTTTGAAAGGTAATTTTGCTAAGTGCAATGTTTTAGTGTAACCTTTTTTTTTTTTTTTTCTTTTCTTTTCTATTCAGCAGTTTGAAGTCCCCTGGCCTACATGTCACTCCCTCTCTATTTCTGTCCTCATGTTGTATTTTTCATCATACATGCAGTGTCCTTTGTGCATGCCCTTCTGGGAACTCACTAGGCTTTCTGAATCTGTAACTCTACCCCTGCCTCCACCATACCGGAAGGAACTATTCTAGAAATAAGTCTCTGCTCTTTTTTATTACCCTCCTTAGCCTTGGTATATACAAACCTGACTCCTAGTAGTAGTTTAGAAATTTCATTTCTTATTGGCTCAGAGTCCTTTTGGGGCAGTAATCTGTGTAAGTGCCCACTGTGCACTGTTCCTCATTCATTTCACACCCTTAGAGTCAAGTATGCTTATTATTAGCACTCTTAATAATATATGAATAAAGCTTATTTTAGATTTTAATTTGTGTTCCTTTTGTTCTGCTTTAAAACTTTTGATTATAATGAAAGTCTTTAAATGATTATAGAGTGGACCAGTATAATAAATGTCCATATGCCTGCCATCTGGCAGCAGTCATTGGTACCTCATTGCAGTCTGGTCATACTTCTAAGCTGCTACTTCCCTCCCATTTTGGTTTACAGCTAATTTAAGGTATGCCATTTCATTCATATATTGTTGATGAGGGAAAACGTGTGGCATCATAATACTGTCATGAACCTCCTCTTTTTAAATTTTTTGGCCAAAACAGGGATTGAACTCAGGCCCTTGTGCTTACCAGGGAAGTGCTTATTCTATTGAGCCATTCTCCCCCCACCCCACATCTCCTACTCTTATAAGGAATTCCCTAATATGATCAGCAGCCTTTCATTGTTATATCCAGTGGTCTCCAAATAGGTTTTTTTTGCTTTTGTTTTTTGACATTCCATTAGAATTATTATAAATAAATTCTTTGAATTTTACAAATGACGGTGTCCTCACGTGGAGGCACATTCCTGTGTGACCTTCTTACATGGTGGCATTCATCCATTCCCTTGTGTCAGTCCCCAACTCCCATTAGTTTTGCATTGAGGATTAAATTTCCAACACATGAATTTTCAAAGGGACAGATGTATTCAAACCATAGCAGAGGTAGCAGAGGCCCATAGCTGTACGGTAGATATTGAGTGTAGTGTGCCTCCTAGACTTGTGGTAGTCGCTCAAAGGAAAACGCTTGATTTTTTAGAATCTGATCAGCTATTCAGTGTCACATGGAGAGAGGTCTTTCCAGAATTTCTGTGAGGAGTGCATAGACGGCCAATGTGGAGTCATGGTGAAGAGATGCTATGTGTCAGGGAGCCAGAGCTTGAAGGAGCTACTTTGAACCACAATGAAGAAAACTCCAAGAGGAGCCACGGTGTCTTAGTGACATGGAGTTTTTTTTTTTTTTTTTTTTTTTTTTTTTAAACAGGAATTATCTGAAGCATGATGAAACAATCACATGCAGTTGAGCCTCAGTTAAGTGGATAGTGAAAAAAAAAAGTTTCAAATTAGTTATTTGGTTTCTGGGCAAGATTTGCTCTCAGAAATGTAATCTAATTGCATTTTAAGGTAGACCACAAAAGACATTTACTTTGTTAAGCATTTGGCTTTATCATTACTGGAGAGTTTGTCATTAAAGTCAGGCCTGGTCATAGTGTCATTATGTCTGACCAGAGGGACATCTTGGTCACTATTACAGCTCAGGATATTATGAGAGTGCTCATATGCCATGGGAGCCTGGGCAGATGTTCTGAGGTTGTCTGCTCTTGCCTGCTTTCCTAGCACATGGGCCTGAAAGCAGCGGGCATCTTCTCCCTGAGTCAGGGAGAGCTGGGAAGATTGTGAGACTTGGCTGTCTACTGCATCTAAGGTAGAATAGGAAGCATCTGAGTATTACTTACCTCAAACTGGCACTTCATTGACTAGGAATTCTAGAAAAAATGTTGCACTGTCCTCTGATTAGTTTCTCTGCCTCTGGAGCACTTCCCTTCATACGAAAAATAGCTTTGGATATTTGGTTCCACCATTTCTTTCTCCTCTCCCATAATTCTAATCTTTATTTTTCATTTTTTCTCTTTCACTTCTTGGAGGTTTTTATATAGGTTTGCATGTAACTATAGTGATCTGAGGTAACACCTTGCTTGCTCTTGTATTCCTCCACAGAGAATTACTGATTATGCAGAAGATTGCACAAGTCAGGAACATAGTTTAGGTAAAAGGATAAGGTAGAGGCACACATTTGTTAAAGTAATGGGGTGGAAGTTATTAGCTGTAGTATAGTACCTGACTGGTGGTGCTATTTATCTTGCTATTCCTAGAGAGGGATCTAATAGATACTATGTGAAGCATTGACTTGACTGAAAAATAGTTGCTGAATTACATTTAAAGCTTAAGAAGTTATTAGAATGATATATTTCCTTTTTATTGAGTCTGCATTATCAGACTAAGTGCTTCCATTCCCTGTATTCTGTTCATGCCACTCAGATGCTCTGTCCCTACTCTACCCTCAGCACCGGAAAACCAGCTTCATCTTAAACTGTGTCTTGTTCTACCAGAACCAGCAAGTGAAGTTATTGTAGTTCCTGTGTGCCTGTCATGGTGACTGGTTAGCCAGGGGCTTTGGGTTAGGAGAGGCTATGGTCAACAGAGCAGGGTCACTTGGAGATAAGCAGCACTTGTGGTCAGTCAGCCCTCAATGCTTAGGTTATTTTTGCCCTATGTAATAATAAAACCTTATATTAAGTCTTTTCTTGTTAATAAGCTTTAAAAAAATTTTATATGGAAAAAAATGAGTATTATCTGCTGGCCAGGAGTAGGACAGATAGCCATCTGAGAAGCCTGAGCAGATAATTTCTAATTTCTCTCTGTTTCTCTCTCTGTCTCCCCCCCCACTCTGAGTGTGTATGCATGTGCACAAGGGCCATACATTTGTAGCCATGAACATATGGGAGTCTATTACTAAGCTGGTGACCCAAGTTGTATGGGACCTGCAGGTTAGCTTGTGGGAATAAGAATGCTCTGTCTCCATCTTTCTTTCTCTCCCATCATAGTTACCATGACTACTTCCATCCATTCTTACTGCATCAGGAATCACTAGAAACTGGGGGGAGAAAGCAGTATTGACATACACTAATAACATGCGCATAGTTATTTTGTTGTGTTTATCAGCAAACACTATTAGGACCATGTATAAGAAAACATGTCAGATTCAGCATCTTTATACAATTGTTGGTTATGCTTATATTCATTTTTGTATTTTTTAGACATTGAATTTCACCTGGAAAATAACTTTCTAGAGGCTGGGTGTGGTGGCGCATGCCTGTAATCCCAGCACTCGGGAGGCTGAGGCAGGAGGATTGTTGTGAGCACAGGACCAGCCAGAGCTACAAAGTGTGCTTAGGCCAGCCTGAACTTCACAGTGAGACCCTATCTGAAAAAGACCAAAAAAAAAAAAAAAAAAAAAAGAACTTTCTAGCTTAGAGCTGACATTAGGACTGATAACAACTGGACCTATTTTTTGGTATGATACTTACTGAGAATATATGTTTTGACTTTGGGCTTTAGAAGTACAATTTAGGTAGCCTTAGCCAAGAAGTGCTCCTTGAGCTTTTCCTTCTGCTGTCTTCTTTAGCATCCATTAATCCAGCAGCTACTGTGAAAGGTGTTGCTGCTGCTGTCCCTGCCACTTGACCAAATGTTTTGCTGCTATCCCTGCTCCTTGATAAAATGTGGCTCTGAAAAGCTAGCTGATAAGCTTTTTTTGTTGTTGTTGTTGCATTTCATACAGTTTTGAATTTTGATTTGGTAAAGCTGAAATATGCTTCTCAAGGTTGACTGCATGTTGTAATCACCTAGGAAACTTTAAAATGCTGATTGAATTAGTATGTGCAGCCTCATTATCAGGGCTTTTATGCTACTATACTGTATGAGTCTGAGCTGCATAGTGAGACCTTGAAAAAAAAGAACCTCAAAAAAAAAAAATTAAGTCAAACTTTTTGAGTGTGAACAACACCACAGTTGGAAAGTTCTGCTTCATGTGACAAGTCTCCGTCAAAAGCTAGGCACACTGAAGTATAACATTGCCTTCAGGCTGCGTGTCAAGGGTTTATGTGAAATATGAAGGATGAATCTTCATGTTTAAACTTGGGTCCCATGCCCAAAAGTCTCTCATTGTATATGTACAAATATTCTTAAATCTGAAAATATCTAAAATTATTTTAGGTCCCAGATATGTAGGATAAAGGATACTCAGCTTGAACCTTCTATGTTGAAATATCTTTGTATTCTTATATTAAACCCTACTTGGGCATGGTTTTTTAATGTGTGGAATACTCTTTTTAGTATAGATTCTAACCATCTATATTAGAGAAAGCACTACTAATAGTGTTTTGTTTGTTTTTTTTGTCTCTGGTCAGATTTTGTGGTCAGTTTCATTACTGTGGCTGAGAACATATTCTGTGTTTCCTTGGAAAATTTACAAGATGCTTGATCTTTAAAATGTGGAAGAACATAGAGGAAAACAGCTGGGACCTTTTGAAAGCCAGTTCTGTTACCCTGTGTAATTTTGTCAGTGTCATCCATTATGGTAGATGGATAGAGCAGAGGCTGTAGCATGTAGCTGAGAAGTGGAAGAGTGGCTGAGCATTGAGGGAGAAATTATTTAAATCTTTGTACATCAAACCTTTATTTCATGCCTGCATGTGTAGTTCTTGATGTAGCTATTGACTCCTTTGAGAAGGCATGTTGGGGTTATTTCAGAGTCTGCCTGAGCTCCTTCCACCACCAAAACAGGACTTCACAACCAAAGAACATATTGCTGGTATGTACTACTAGTGATAAAACTGTGGTGAAAAGATGCGTTAGAAGGTTTACTATCCAGTAGAGGTCTGAAGTTTGTGTAGTCTGGCCAAGGACATCGTTTTTAAGAGGAAAGCATACAAAATATAGAGAGAGTATAAGTAAGTTTGTATCTCAGTTCTATACACATACACTATATATACATGCTTGTAATGGAGTAGAATGTGAAAATGTATTTCTTATTCTGGTTCATAGTAAAAAAGAAAAAAGCCCTTAGTGAAAAGAATGCTTTAAATAATAACAAATTAAATGAGCCAATGAAGAACCTATAGTAAATGACCATACTGTTCTGAAAGTTTGGAGATTGTTTTTATAATATATTTTACCAGGAGATAATAAAAAGTTAAGTATAAACAGAATTTACTATAAACACTGCCAGAAGGAAGTGCTTTCTCATAATAGCTCTTAGAGCGCACTAATTGAGGAGTGTAATTTACCTATTGAACAGGAGCTGTGTGTTAAAGCATGTGAGTAGATGCTTGTATTTAATGCAGGAGATGTTCTAAGTCAGCAACACACATTTATATGTTTTTGTTATCCAGAGAAAAGGTAGCTTAATTGAAAAATTTAAAAGCAAAGACTTTTGTGAGCAAGTGTAAACAGGTCATTTTGGGAGACTTTGTATTAAAGTGCAAACAAAAGATAGCCTGAGTACACTAAATAGCAGCCCTTTCTCAAATATTTGTTAAATCATGATTTTCTATTGCTTTGAGCTACAATTGATTCTATTAATAAAAAGGTGTTTTTATTATGTAATGTCAGATTATGTGTGCATAAACTCTAGAAAGTGTGGTCATTGATGTGAATGTAATATGTAGATGTGTATTATTTATGATTCTTAAGTTTGGATAAACTACTGGCACAAAAGTAATACTGCTTTTGTAATAAAACTATATTTACTATGTTCCTCAAGTTCAATGTATTTTCAGTTATTTGATATTTTCACTTGTAATTTGAATATCTAAAAATATATTTTTTTAAGTGGCCCTTATTCTTTGGTTACTCACATTCATATAGATTTCATGCATGGTATATTTTGTGGAAGTAAAATTACTGTTGAATGCTGTATCCAGTTTCTGTGTTTCTTTTGCAATGATTGTCATTTAACTGCTACATAAAAATTATACATATTGATAGGGCAGGATGTGATACTTCAACACGTGTATACATTTTATAATGTTTAAATCAGACTATATGTATCTGTCTACTCATTTGTCATTTGTTTCACTTCTTCATTTCTTTATGGTAAAAACTCAAAACTCTTTTTGGCAAGGGGAGTCCTGGGGAGGAAATGTTGGGGCCTGGTGTATGCTAAGCATGTTTCCTACCTCTGGACTTTGGCCCTAGCAGCTAGTTGCTGAATTTAATGAGCTCTTTGCTGGGACTATTTGCAGTATCAACACATAATTTCATGAGAAATAATAGCAGTTTGTAAATCAGAAAAGCTGTCCTGTTTCTAGAAGTTGCCCGTACTCCTCTCCATTATGTTATGGACCTGATAATTATCAGGACACAAAGAGGACATTGCTATGGGGGATGCATTTGTCAGAATGGAGATTTAGTTATTTTTTCACCCTTGTTGAGATACGTGTTCTATTTCAAACTAGCAATTCTACCAGTCCCACCCATTCTGGGACCAATATATAGTTGTAGAGAGTTAGATAACTAAATGAAGGTGTTTGAATTTCTGGTTTTCTGACAAGATGGGGAAAGACAAACTTTTATAGAATCCATAGTTGGGTGTATGGCTCCTGTTTATTTAAAATATTAGAGGTTATATCTTCTTTGGCCAGGAGGGTGATATAAAGCATGGGACTGATAATGTATGCCACAAGGCAGAGGCTAATTATTTATAAGGGTGGAAAAACAGTATTTTGAGAGTTTTTACCTAAACTGTGCTTTCATGGGGATGTCTCTACAATGCTATATAGTTATTATTGCAATAGTCAATTCAGTACGAAATAGCACCCTGGGAACTTTTATTTGTATTGTAATAAGTGCTTAGACAAACATTAAATTTGAAATTAGTTAAAGTCATTATCATCAAATATGCATAACCTTATAGAATTCAACTGCTCTGTTGACAGAGCTCAACATGGGTACATACTTACAAAATCCACTTGTCCCCAGAGCCTCAGAGTAAAGAGCCACCAGCTGTAAGCCCACACTTGTCCCCTCCCCACTCCCAGTTTCTAGGTTAAGTCTATCAAAGCTGTGAGCAGAGACAGAAATTCTATAGTCAGCTGTATATAGTATGCCTTTGATAGTGTTCTGTCTTACACTTGTGATACTCTGCTGTTTTCAAGGGCCAGAAGCGAGCAACTCTTTAGTTCATCATTTCCTTTGTTTTTCATACTTTTCTGTTTTCCATGTTTGTCTTGTGCCTTGGGCCATCTCCATCCATTTTCTGTTATTACAACAAAATCCCTGAGGCTGGGTATTTTATAAACAAGAGAGGTGCATTTAGATTACTGTTTTGGAGGCTGAAAACATGGTGCTATCTCTAGTGAGGTCTTTCTTGACTATATCACCTCATGGTGGGTGGCATTGTTGTAGGATCACATCCAAGAGGAAGAGGTATCAGGCAAGATAGGAAACTAGAGAGGCTGAGGAGTTGCCAGGCTTGTTCTTTTATAATAACCCTATCTAAAGAACTGACTCAGGTCCCATGAGAACTATGTTAATCTCTTCCAAGGGCAGTGGCTCCCAATGACATAAGGACTCCCCAAATTGCCCTGCTTTTGAAGTTTTCACCACTTAACACTGTCGTCTTGGGTCTGAGCTTCCAACACATGATCTTTGGGATGGATACACACCACATCCAGATCATCACACCAGACTTTGTTCTTGTTTCTAAGCTGATAGATACTTGTATGTCTAAGAAAATCTCCATTGGGCACTCAATATGTAAGGAAAGTATTATTTTTAGATACTTTCATTAGGTAACAAAATAAGTACCTTTTAGCTATAGTTCAGTATTTAAGGTTTACTAGTTGTTTGCAATCGGGAGTCATTAATTAATTGGAAATAGTCTTTGTGGCTAAGAAATGGTTAACAAAAATAAATTTAAGGGGTAGAAAGTATCTGCATTGTTTATGCACATTTGTTTTATAAATTCATTCACTAGTTTTATATGTTTGATATTTATAGGTGCTGCATTTGCATTAATGTATTCTTTTTGGTTAACTGACTTGTAAAATTGTCTTTCTTTTTCCCTATAGACAAAATTGAAGAAGCACAAAAAGAACTTAATGGGGCAGAAGTTTCAAAACCAGGTAAATTAAAACCAGCCCCAGTACAGACTTTTTGGAGAAATGTCCAGACAGATGATTGCACCCTTCCTGAATCATTCAGTATAAACATACTACAGAATTAGAAATAAGTTTTATTTGATATCAAAGTTCTATAGCATTTGCTTTATGAAACGCTTCAGTTATAAGGATATTCTAGAACTGGTTTTCATGTGTCGGTGTATTGCCAGTAGGAGCTCCAAGACGACTGCAGCTCCTGTGGAAGTTCTGTTTGTGAGACTGTGCTGTGAACGCAGTACAGCACACCTGATGGTGTGTGCACATCTGCCTGTGTGTGGGTCTCATGCATGCTGAGATGATTATAGTAGGTTTTTCTTTGTAATGAGAAAAACCTAAGACAGTGGAAACAGCCTCAGTGTCAACATGTGTAAGAAAAGTTGAATAAATTGTAGCAGATTCGTATTTCAGTATTATGTAACAAAATTAATTATTTCAATTGATGGTATTAACAATAGTTAAGTAAAAATGAAATTGTAGCAAATTATTTGGTTACGTGAAGTGAAATATTTGTGTGCACATGTATGTGTGTGTGTTTGTGTATACACATGCACACTTGATGGGGCAGAAGTAACAAAATACTTTTCCATGTAAGCCTATGTGGTATTGGACAAACTGTGAACTGCACACATCTGTAATGATGGAAGAAAAGGTAAGGAAAGAAAACTATGTTGCTGTAATTCGTATTTTTTCATGCACTTTTACAATGAATGTGATTTTGTATCAAAAATCAAAACTTAAAGGGGCAGAAATTGTTTTTCATGATATAAAGCATGTTATCTTTTCAGGAAATACAAGAAATAGCAAGAGGGGAAGACCAATAGAAGATAGTGTTCTAACACTATCTGTGAGTGGATAAAATTGGTAATGTTCTTTTAATACTGTGGAGAAGTAAGGTTCTCATAGCATGTGTTTTTCATGATCTTTTATCTAATTTTCTTTGTTAAATCTTCTAATTATAGTGAAATATTTCAACAGAACAATACTAAACAGAATTCCAATGGAAAGCCTGTTTTCAAATTTCATTCAACTCCTAGATCGATTATTGATTAGACATCTTTAGAGAAAACAATTTCTTGCTTATAGTTTCAATTTAAAGCATCCCTCAAAAGTCTCATGTGTGTAGAGGTAGGGTTTTTAATATGTGGTTGGGTAGTGGCATTGTATTCATCAAGGGATTGATCTGTTGATGAGTTCATAACTAAATTTGCTGTTAGGTGAGGCCTGGTTGGAAGAGGGGTGTCACTTGGAGTGAACCATGGCTTTAGAGAGCATATTTGCCTTCCTAGTCTCTTTCTTCCCCTTTGGCTTCCTAGTTGCTATGAGATTAGCAAGTTTGCTCACCATGCCCCTAGACCATGCCATTTCTGCCTTGGAACTAACCATCTTTGGATTGAATTCCCTAAAACCATGAGGCAAATTAAAGTGCTTCTCCTCTAGGCTGTGCTTGTTGTCTAGGTTGTTTTGTCCCAGCAGCGGAAAGCTGATTAATACAAAAATGATATGAAGAGTGCAGGTGTTACTGAGATTCTGCCTAACCATGTGGTTTGGAAGCCTTTGAAACTAGTTTGTGGGAAGAGTAGGGAATGCTTTAGAGATGTGGATGGGAGAAGTCTAAAATGCTATAAACCAGAACTTGATGGATTCGGTCAGAGTTCAGGTGATCAAATACTGATTAAAAATAGGACAGTAAAGGTCAAGCTCAGGTGGTTTCATTTGGAAACAAGGACTCTATTGCTAGTCAGACTAGAGTTCATTTATATTCTGGGACAAAAAGTTTGTCTTCATTTTGCCAATGGCCTGAGACTGCAGGAAATAGAGATTAAGTGCAATGGACTCATCTGACAGGAATCCTCAAGTGCTCTGGCAATAGCATGGGGTACTGTAGGCTGCTTTTAGCCAGCGAGAAGCAGGAACCAAAAGCAGAGTTAAGTTACTGAAAAATGTATAGGATGGCCAAAAAAGTATAGTACTTGTGCAGTTTGGCCCAAAGGGAACATGGTTGCTAAGATTAATATTTTTTAATTAATTTTATTTATTTATTTATTTAAGTTTTTTTGTTTGTACTGGGGATTGAATTCAGGACCTTGTGTGCCAGGCAAGTACTTAAGCCACTGAGCTATCTCCCCAGCCCTATGAATAATAATTTTTAAAAAGCCCAGTTTTTGCATCTAAATAATGGACAGACCCCACAAACTTCAGGCTTACTGACATAAAAGCATAAACTCTTTTAAAAGACTGCTTTGTAGAGAGAGCCCCAAGGGTACCTTGTTCATTCAAGGCCACCTACTCTCCCACTTTTCCACTCCTGAAGCAGCCGGTGCAGCCTCCAAGATTGCTTGGGATTTCTTATTCATTACACAGTGATGTGCAACCTTCAGTTGTCTTCTTTCTCCTCACCCCTTTTCATCTTCCACAAAACTCTGGAAGGTCCAAATTTTACCCTGATCTTTGAAAACATTCTGGTAGGGAAGCAAGGCTAGAAAGTTACAAAGTTGCCACAGCTGTGGTGTTTCTGTGAGAGACTGACTACTTGTTGCCCATCTGGAGGCATTTTGCACACTCAGGTTAAGAAAAAAACCTTACTTTTTAAATTTTTTGTCACTCTGGTCAGCCTCTTTCACATCTAGTAATGGTTTAGAACAGCTTCAACTAGTGAATGAATAAGAGCTTGTCTTTCTTTTCCTTCTTTTTCACTCCTGTAGCAAAGTTTTCACAGAAACAAACTAAATAGGAAGGAGCTAACAGAACAAAAGGTCTAGAAAAAGAAAGTGGATAATGAGCTTCAGAATAACTGAGTGGGCTACATTTGGCAGGCTACATTTAGTTAAGACTTAGAATGAATACCAAGTGAATGTTGTTCTGTGCAACTCACTGCTAAGAATTACTATTCGGTTTTCATTTACACAAATTCTGGGCAAATTAAAAATTTCCTTTCGAATACAACTAATATCAATCCCTCCTTAATGATACAAGGAAAAAGTCTTTAATAAGAGTTGATATTTCTCAAAGCATTATTAAGTTACCTATTTTTCCTAAAGAGAATTCATTTTTTATTAAACAATACATTATAGAATACAGAGTCATTTGGTGGTTTTTTAGATTATGATTAATCATCTATGATAGATCACATTTTCTCTATATTTTTCACATAATTTTGTTCATTTCAGGGTAAAAGTTTAACCATGTCTGTTTTTGTTTAGCATTGCTAATGGTTCTAAGTCTTTGTTTTGTTCCCAAAACAAAGATTGTGTTATCTTCAGCTTATTAGAAAATTTCTTCCTCTTTTTTGTTCTTGTTATGATGAATAACAAATTTATTGTCCTAAGCATCAGTTCATCAAAGAAAAAAACTGGTCATTGATAGATTTAAACAAAAATTTTTTTTAACATTCTAAGGAAGGATTGATCTGTTTAGCATAATGCCCTAGCATAAAAAGTGAATGTCAGTCATATACCAGCAGGGAAGAGAAGTGCACCAAATCATGTTCCTGTACTTGTTACATTGCTTTTCTCTGTTTATAAATGGAGATCAGTTGGCTTCATTGTGATTTACTTTGACTGTCAATTGTTTGGCTAGACGCTAGCATGTGATGTTCACATAATAGTTTTCCATAATGTCAGTGTGTTCTTCCTGACAGAGCTGTCTGCATGCTTCTTAATGTGCATTGTTCTTGAAGCAAGTTTTACAATTATTGAGCAGGATTTAAACAAAATGGTGGTTGTCACAGTTATGTTAATGGAATTTGAATAAAATAAATTGGAAAGAAATAGATCGGCTAGGATTAGTTAGCTTTTATCTACTACTTCTTGAATAAGGTTCAATTTTAAGCTTTTGCTTTAAATTTTTACCATATACTATATGATATCTTTAAATTAATATATGCAGCACATTTAGTTCCAAAGCTTAAGGATAGTCCTAATTTCAGAACTGGAGCATTGCCAGGACCTTTCCATCCGCTGCACACTGGTCTCATTTCTTCCCACAGCCTCTTTGGAAAGTTTTTATTGTTTTCAACTTTGGGATCATTTCATTACTTTTAAATAAATAATTATCCCACATAAATAGATATTTCTGAACAATGTATTTTTTAATTTTAGTTTTGCCTGGTTTGGGATTTTAAAAACAAAATGTGTGTAGTCTGCTTTGGCGTTTTTGGTCCATGATGTTACTCAGCTCATCCATATTGTTGCCTGTAGCTGCTGCTTTTCATTGCCGTAGTAACATCTCACTGTGTGGTATGGTTTTTTTTTTTTTTTTTGTCCTGTTGTCTATAATGGATTTGAGTTATTGTTTCTGTCTATACAATTTTCTATTATAATTAGGCACTTAGGAGTATTTTACTATCCTGGTACCTGTTTGGGAGTTTTCTAGGATATGTTTAGGAAATGTGAATATTTACCTCACTAAATAGTTTTCAAACTTTTTAAAGTTCCTTTTTTATTTCCTGACCATTAATAACTCATTTATATTCTGTAATACCTGCTCAGTCTTTGAAACTTTCTAACTGTATGGTTATAAAGTAGCATCTTATTTTGCTCATGATTTGTTTTTCCTTGACTACTCATATTGAAAGAAAAACTTCAGAACCACTAAGTTTAAATTTTTTTCAAGCAAAAAGCAATTCATTTGGCAACACTTAGAACCCTAAAGAGTTTCACATAGCTCTCCCTAACTGTGGGAGAAAGGAACATGGAAACAAAGCAGAAGGTCACCTGGGGCACAGCTTGGTGTCTGCCTTATTTGGGCAAAGTCTGTTCAGTGGGGTGCCTCTGGTTGGCTGAAGCTCAGGTATAAGTTACCAAGAAAACAGGAGGTTTAATTTCATGTACTCCACAAGATAAGTTGTAGTAGTGTGTTAAATAGAAACTCAAGGTAACAACTTCAGGCAAATGATCTGTGTAACTTGAAACTACTGTCCAACATGCCTTTATTTGTGCTCTGCCTTAGTGATGCACTTGCCAGAGTCTTTCATGCATTTCTTTTTTTTTTTCAAACAGTTCTTTGTTTTTTTCTTAGGATATATTAGATTATAGATTACAGATAGAACCTTTGTCTATTTTACATGCTTAGATTTTGGATTAATTTTCCTCTTTAAAGTACCTTTTAATAAATAGAAGTTCATTGTCAACCTATTAATCTCTATTTTGTAATTACTTTTTTGGGATTTATGTGTTTATAAAGAAAAAATTTTTCCTACCACAATTTCTTACATATATTTTCCATGTTTTCTGATCTTTTTCAGTTAGTATGCTTCTGATACAGAATAAATATGCTCATTAAGGGGAATTGGTACATACTGTATAGGTATCATATTTTAATCCTCCTGTCCTTTGCCTCCCTCCCTACCATCTCCCTCCATCCCTAGATCCTTGCTGTCTATGTGATATATATTTTCTTCTAAAAGATTTTCACATTTTAGATTAAACTCAAACCTAGAGTTGATTTTTAGATGCATTTTTAATAAATTGTTCTTACTATTTATGTTTTTTCCAAGTGAGTAACTATTGCTGGTATTGGAATTTTCCATTTTTCAGTGTCTTGTATTTATATATTAAATTTGTTTTAGCTAGTATAGAATGGGGTGGCAGGTAATGATGTCATATCTGTATATTGTGTAATGTGTAAATCATGTTAAACATACCTGTCTTTTTTATCTGTATTATATTTTATTTATTTGTTTTTTATTTTATTGAAGACCAAATAGCAACGAGACAGTTTCAAATCAAATTAGCAGGACAGATTCAATAATTAATACATTGCATATAATTTTCATAGTGGTTTTTTGTTGTACAAGGCGCATTCTTGATATTCTACTTACAAACACCATTAGAGCAGATGTCTCTAATCAATGAATTAAGAGACGGTAGCTGTAAACTTATCTTATTTTTTAAAGCTGAATTATAGTACAGTTTCAATAATTAATACTTTCTGCCTTGTTATCTTACTAGTGGTTGTCCATAGTACAAGAAGCTGACAGAATATCCTGTCCAAACACTATTAACTCAAACATTTATCATTCTTCTGTGGTGAAAACATGCAGAATCCTTTTCTCTAGCTTCTTGGAATTTCCCATTCATATAACTAACTTAATATACACTGACCAGCATTTCTCAACTTTCTTCCCTGCTGCTCTTCCTGGCCACTGCTTTTTAGGTGTCCTGGATGTGTGAGATCATGAGCACCTGTCCTGTTGTGCATGCTTGCCATTGTGATGTCCATGTCGCTGCAAATGGCAGCATTTCCTTCTTGTTAAGGCCTACTTGCTCTTTTCTGTGTGGAGGTAGTGTTTCATCTGTTCATCAGCTAACTATATTTCCACTTTTTGGCTGATGTGAGTAGTGCAGTAATAAACATGGAATGTGTTTCTTTTGTCTGCTTTGTGTTGTTGTATTTTGGTCGGGGGGAACAGGGTCTCGCCACACAGCACAAACTTGTACCGATCTTCCTGTTTTCACCTTCCCCAGTCCTGGAATTACAAGTGTGTGCCACCACGCCTAGTTTTGCTGGCTAGCCTGGTATGCCTGGGGTTACCGAGCTGGCACAGCTTGTGGTACCGGAGATCAAATTCAGGTCCTTGCACTTGCCAAGCAGGGGCTTATGCCGCTGAGCTATGTCCCCATCCCTTCTTGTCTGCTTTATATTAACTTCTCATATGAATGAGTTTCTTAGCTTTTTTCTTACATTAATATTACAATGTGTTGTTGCTTTATTTCCTTTTATCTAGTGCAAAATAGAGTATATACATACTGGTAAACATCCCTTACGTTACTCATCTTCAGACATGCTTTTACTATTTCCAGGGTTTTTTTTTTTTTCCTAGACATTTAAAATATTTAAAATATTTAAATTTTAGAATCACTTCTAAACACTTGAAGTTTTCTTGAGGATTGTGTCGGGCAAACTGACCATTTTCAGCTGTCCTATCTGTGAAATTTTCTTTTCTAGGGGCTGGGGAGATGGCTCAGTAGAATAAGCACTTGCCTGGCAAGTGCAAGGGCCTGAGTTCAGTCCCCAGTTCTGCAAAAAAGAAAGAAAAAAAAAAGTTTTTTCTCTTTTCTAAACTTTCGTCCCATCACTCTTACATTCATTTTGTTGAGTTTGTTTTGTGGGATGACATTTGGTCTTGCCCAAGTTATTTTGGATTTTTTTCCTTGCTGAGGACGGGACCCAGGGCCTTGAGCATGCCAAGTGCTCTGTCCTTGACTACACTCCCAGTGCTGCTGGGCTTTTGCTTTTTGTTGGTTTGTCTGTTTTTTGCTCCCTCTCTTCCCTTCTTCGTCTTTTTTTTTTTTTTTTTTTTTTTGGTAAAAGTTTTCTACCTCATGATTGCAAATAAAAAGTTACATATTTTTGCAGATTAGTTCTTACTTTAGTCATCTTGATGAATTCTTACTTATTCCCCAAATTTTTGTGAATATGTTCTTGTCCTATCAACTCAAAGTGATTGAAGTTTTGCTTTTTTTTTTTTTTGTATTTTAGGGAAGGGTTTATAGGAAGTTCAGGGTCTCACTACTAGATTAGACTTCTAGTGATCCGCCTGTTTATAGCCTCACAAGAGCTAGGATTACAGGTGTGTGCCACCATGCTCAGTCTCAATCATCTCAGCGTGCCCTGAGATGATTGGCACGGCAGGCCGAGGGACTGAATCTCCAGCCCCTGTGACTACTTACAGGTGCTTTAGTCTGCTGAGCTATTTGTCTGGCCTTCGATTTTTTTGCTTTTGAAACAATTGCTCTTCTTTTTTTGTTTTACTTGCTTGCCTCCAGTACAATGTCAACATAAAACTGTAGTGTTGGCACCCTTTACTTGTTCTTGATATTTAAAAACAACTGCTTCCAATTTGTACTAACTAAATCTTGGAAACAACCCAGCTGGCTATCAACTGAAGAGTGGCTAAAAAATATTTTTATGTGAAGTTAACAGGTTACAAAATTGAAAGTCTATATTGTTAAGGCTTAAAATAATCTCATTCATATTGCAATGCACACACCAATACATCTGACCCATATTCACTATAGAATGTCATATTTTCCACTTTATCAGATCTGCATCAATCCTGTAATGTGCTTAATAAATGGTTGAGATTCAGTCTTTTTTTTTTTTTCCTATACTCTATTCCTTGAGAATGGAAGCTAAATGAACTCTACCTTAGTGCCATAATGGAGTACTACCTGGCCATAAAGAAGGATAACCTGGAGACTTTTATAGGTAAATGGATGTAAATTAAAACCATACTTACAAGTAAATCAGACCCACATGTGTCAACATCATATTGTATCTCTATAGTATGCGAAGCTAAACTAGTAAATTAAGGTCCAAAATCTGCAATGTAAATTGTAAATTATGAAAAAGCTATCTAAAAGAAAAACTGATGGGGGAAAGAAAGGAAGGGAAAAAGAAAAAAAATATATTTGTACAAGAGTTATACAGCCAGTTTCTCAAAATTCATTGAAAAGAAAGGCTTGTGCTAATACTGTCTATATCTTGTTCTCTTTGGGTGACTACTATAAATACAGTAACACAGTATAGTGATTATAATGCTTACCAGCCTGCTTTGTAACTTTTGTTATTACTATTTTTTCTTTTTGAAATTGAAAAAAATAGTGATGGTCTTATGAAATTAACACCTTTGATATACATTGTAACCCTGATCATACCTGTGGCCATCAAGTCAACAACCAGAGGGGTTTGTTCTGTTACCAGAGGATCCATGGTTGAAAAAAGTTCAAAAGGTAGAGTTCATTTAGCTTCCATTCTCAAGGAATAGAGTATAGGGGAAAAAAAAAAAAAAAGACTATGAATCTCAACCATTTATTAAGCACATTACAGGATTGATGCAGATCTGATATGACATTCTATAGTGAATATGGGTCAGATGTATTGGTGTGTGCATTGCAATATGAATGAGATTATTTTAAGCCTTAAAAATATAGACTTTCAATTTTGTAACCTGTTAACTTCACATAAAAATAATTCTATTTTTTATTTTCCTTATGCTGTTCTAACTTTGTTTACCAGCCAAATTGATTGCCCAAATTTTAATATCTATGTAATAGAATATGTATAGTAATATAATTGCCCAATCCATTCATTATATGGCATAAAGACAGTTCAAATGTCAAAATCAAGGCTGTATCCATGAGAAATAAAAAAATAGTGCTTCTAATCTTTATTATTGAAAAGTTGCTTTTCTAGGGGGTTATCATATTTCTTAATTCCCAAATGGATTTTCACCTATTTTTTCATTGGCAGTTTTAATTAAAAAAAATCATTCATGACCAGGTGTGGTGGTGAATGCCTGGAATTTTAGCATAACAGTCTGAGAGGCTGTTATGTTATAAGAATATGAGTTTGGGCTTAATCTTGGCAGTTTCACAGCTTGCTAAGACTCTTATCCCAAAATGAAAAGTGTTGCTTAAAAAGAAAGGCTAGGAATGTTGCTAGAGTGAAGATCTTGGGCTCACCAACATCCCTACCTATTTGTAAGTTGTTCTTTTTTATCAGGTAGATTTTTTTATTTTTTATTCACATAATCTGTGGCTTTTATTCTTTGATTTTTAATGCTTGAAACTAACTTGATTTTGCTTGATAAAATGAGTTTGGCCATGATATTTAAACTTACTATCAAAAGTCTGTAGTTTTATTTTTAAATAATGTTCCTAGCCTGATTTTGTTTTAAAGTTATCTATTTCAATAAATGATCTAAGGACTGTATATATCTGTCTTACTTTCTCATTACTGTAACATAATATCTGATACTCATGAATTAAAAATAGAGGATTTCTTGTTTGGCTCATAGTTTGTAGAGGTTTCATCCCGTAGTCTGCTGGCTCCAAGGGAGGGCAGCAGTATCAGAGGAGAATTTCTCATGGCATGGCAGGCCAGAAGAAGAAGGTAACCAAGGGAGGAGGGAGATAGATTCTTCCTGGTCACACACCCATTAGTAGACTAACCCACCATTAAATATTAGGAACCCATGGGCCTATGAGCACATGATACGTTTTGGGGACATGTAGATATAAATGATAACATCTGCTTCTCTTGGAAATGTTTAATATTGAAAAGATACTTTTTTTTTTGGTGGAATTGGGGATTGAACTCCCCAGTTCCCTTCCTTTGCCAGGGAAGCACTTATTCCACTAAGCCATCTCCCCAGCCCTGAAAAGATACTTTCATAGGCAGTTCATTACCAGGACTTTCCTTTGCAGCAGCACTGGTGTCTTTGACATTGTATACTCTAGCTCCCACAAGTTTTGTTTAGAAAAGTTTTTGTTAAATCATCTATGTTGCCTTGTGTGTGAGTTATAGAATATAAGCATGTAAGTAATTGATAGCATTTACCAAATACAGTAAGGAAACCTGTACTAGCATTGCCTGAGTAGCACTTGGCTTGCTCTGAGGAGTTAGAAGATCTACACATGTTCGTTAGCACAGCTGTCCTGTGAGCCCTAATACCTTCTATTATTGGGGCAGCTCGAGGTAGGTCACTTTTTGTGTAGTATTAGACCATGTATATAGAAAGTGGAGTGACTGACGGGGCAACAGAACAGATCATGGAACAGTAGCTATCCAGTACAGGAAAAAAGTTATTGAATTACTTTCTTATGAAACAAAGAAACTAATTTAAAGTCACTGTATGATTTAATGCCAGTGGCCCTGTTAACGAGGACAAACTTAGTGCTAGTGACATTCTCCTTAAGAATTCTGAATATAATGGGTAAGAAAATGGGAGAGCATATTTTATAATTAGGAATGTCAGTCCACCTCATACGAGATAAAAATTTAGGTGGCATGATGGAAAAGTTGAACAGATTTTATCAAATTAAAATGAGTAGTGTTAGTACAATTTAAGGTAAGATGAAAACATTTAGTATATTTAAATACTGGGAAATGCGTGCCATTGAACAAAACTTAGGCTTATTTAGGATACTATAAACTTGGAAGGACATTAACAGCTCACACTGATATAAGGAGGAAAGATTATATTAGTGAAATATAATAGTGAAGTATTTGTTTTTATTTTTTATGTTTTTAAAGGACTGTCCTGGTTTTAGTATTATATTGATACTAATCAGTGTAGTATATTAGGGCTGGTAAGATAGCTCAGTGGACTAAGCACAAGGACCCATGGTTTGATCCCTGGCACTACATGCTATGTCAGCCCAAGTGTGCTAAGCCAGCCACTGAGACTGGGCATGGTGGCGCATGCCTGTAATTCCAGCACTGGGGAGGCTGAACAGGAGGATCACAAGTCTGAGCTCTACCAAATGCATTTAATGGGGGGGGGGGAAGGACAGTGTATGTTGAGAATTTGTGGTCCTTGAGCCTATAAATTAATTATAAGGACACATGTTTTAATGAGCATGTTAAATGTGAATTTCTTTTAAATAATTATTATGTCTTAATACCAAGAACCCTAAAAATTCATCATGTTTTTCTTACAGAGTTCTTAGTTCATTCCTTTATTCAGTAACTATATTCTGCACCAGTCATCTTGCTTCCTTTATTTTTTGGCTCTGGTAACTAGAAAGGAAAAGGTCTGAGCCCTAGAGTGTCTCTCCCCCCCCCCCCCCACTCTAACCCTTGCCCAAGTTGTCTTGAAGTCTGAACTGGTGAACTAGATGCCTGGGTTTGATGCAAACTGGCATCAGCACCTTCCAGAATAGAATGCCCATTAGGAGACAGCAGCTAGTGTTTTGGTTTGGGGGAAGAAAGTCATCTCTAGATGCTTTTCATATTATGTTACTTATAATCTCAAATTTAAATATTCCAGTTTCTGACTTTTGATGGGTGTGTAATGTTGCTTTAATTTCTCAAGTGTAATTGCATAGAAATTTATTTCTCTTGCTGGAACTTAAATTGCTTATCTAAAGTAAATTGTTTCTTTCAGTATCTTAAGTTATCTGGTCCATGATATGTATGAATAACTTATGCCACAGTACCAAAAGTAAGGGTGTAGTATGAACTGTTAATAGAGTTTATGGACAACTACCACTGGATTCTTCCTTAACCCTGAAGGCTAAGATTTTACCACCTTACCCGGATGGGTAACATCTTTTTGTCCCAGTGTAAGACAGTGATATTCTCAAGAATGGAGAATTCCAGGTTTCTAAAGGTTGAAGCTGCCAATGGCTGTGGCTTGAAAAATTCTTTAAAATGATACTGTAGAGCAGTTTTCAGTGCATGTTGCCTGGTGTAATCATCATATTGTGTTCTTTTTGAGGTCTCAACTATATTAAGAGAGACATTGAACATGAAATTAGCACTAACCCTAAGCTAAGAAAGCTCAGACTTAGAAAAAGCACTAAGGTCTTTGGAATCTTCCTTATGAAAAGGGAGGAAAAATAAATTTAAAAAGTTAATTTGGAAGTTTCAGAGCACACATGACTGCTGTGGTGTAAATTTAGTGTTTTAGTCAAAGACTGAAAGCCTTTTACCAGGTAATTTCCTAATTAAGCCTACAAGGATATATCAGAATATTTGATTTTATTATGAGTATCACTTATCTCACTGGTGTTGAGACCAATATCTTCTGCTTTGTTATACATCATTAGAACAAATTACAAAAATAAATATCTTTAATTTGTAACACCTCTCATCAGTTGTGGTTACTTTTCCATTTCTTTGCTGCCAGTCTGGCTGTGGCATAGCCAGAGGCCCCATCTTGACAAACAAAGTTGGTCTTACTACTGGGGGTTCTTGTCAGACTCATGCAGATTGCTCATCAGAAATACGTGTAAAAAGTTACTAGAATAAATGCTGTAAGTGTATGTGTGCTTTCCTTTTGATGGTGACTTTCTAGTACATAGTTATGTAAGGTATAATTATAGCAACATGTTACTGGAGGAAAATAATGTAGATGTAATATGGGCATCCAGAATATTACAAAAAGGGAGAAAAGAAAATAAGCTATATGCATAATATTTCTTTATCTCACTGAAATTGAGTTTAAATGTGAAGAAATTTATTTAAGTTAAAATGTAAGCTATGCTGAGTATAATCCCCAGTTCTGCCAAAAAAAAAAAAAAAGGTACACTATCACCTAAAACAATTATGATGAAAATAACTTAAAAGATATGTGGAAAAATGATTAAAAATTAAAATTTGTATGAAAATATTCACTTAGTGTAAAGGACAGCAATAAAGGACAAGTTGATGAACAAACAAGACATTACTCAGAACAAAAAGTTAAATGGCAGGCATAAACCTAGCTATATCAGTAATAACATAATAATGTAAGTGGGTTAAAGAGTCCAGTCAAACAGCAGAGACTGTGAGACAAGATTAGAAGATCCAACTTGTGCTTTCTGTATATACATTTTTGATCCAAAGACATGACTGTATTGAAAGGAAAAAATCAGAAAAAAAGATACATACATTTTAAATATAATTCACATAGAAAGTGTTAGAAAGCTGTTGTATCGGACAACAGACTTCAAGATAAAAATGTTACTAGAGATGAAACACATTTTCTAATAATGGAAAAATCAATCAGCCATGAAGATGTAACAGTTATTAATAAAAATTTGTCTAACAGGACCGGCAAGATAGCTCAGTGGACTAAGTGCCTGCAGGCAGGCTGAGCCAGCTGCTGAGCCAGGGCATGGTGCAGCACCCCTGTGATCCCAGCCAGTGCTGGGGAGGCTGAAAACAGGGGGATCACTATGAGCCCAAGCTGTGTAGTGAGACCCTGCACCAAATACATTTAAATTTTTTTCCTTTTTTTTTTTTTTTTTTTTTTGGCGGAACTGGGGATTGAACTCAGGCTCTTGTGCTTGCCAGGGAAGCATATATTTCACTGAGCCATCTCCCCCTTCCCCCAATTTTTTTTTGTCTTAATGTTTGAGCCCCAAAATACATGAAACAAAAGCTGGGAGAAATGAATGGTGGTTGAAGTGATAATTTAACACTAATTAGTAGAGACTTCGGAGCCCCAGTGGTATTTTCTAGGTAGAAGGTCAATGAGGAAACAGAACACTAACAATACTTTAAACCAGCTGAACCCATACACCCCACCTAACATGTATAGAATACACATTGTCAGCACACAAGGGACATTGTGTAGGATAGACTGGAATCAAGGCCTTAGAAAAGCTCCTCACTACAATTAAGGAAATTGAAATAATGCAAAGTCACCATGGAATTAAATTAGAAATCAGCAACACAGACTGTCAAGGTCTGAAAAAGTTCTAGTCCTGTGTCATCCTTATGACAAGTACCTGTCAACAAAACAATATTATTGTACAAGTGACCTAGTCTTTCCAAATAAGTAGGCTAGGAACACTACTGTAGAATTGATTCAGTCAGTATTATAATAGAATCTTGCTACATGAGAAGCTAATAGAGATAAAGACTATTGGAAATACTGTTTTTTTTTTTTAAACAAAAAATATATAGCTTGAATATGTATCACACGTTTATGTCTCACATATAGTATTCTGATATATAGGACTACTGTTCTCAGAGTTGCTCAAAAGCATCTTTCACATTAGTGAACAAGAATGTTACTTGAAAAAGGACCTCTATGTAGAGTATATGAAAAAATTTTTAAACAACAGGCCTCTAGAATTGAAAGACCTAGTCCAAAAATAGGCCGTCTGAGATGAGTATACACTTCTCAGATGAAATACAAATGGCACATAAATGCATGAAAAAATTTTCATCATTGGTCATTTGAGAAATGCCAATTTAAAGCAACACAGATTCCATCTCACCCCAGAAAGAATGGCTATCATAAAAAAAAAAAAAAAAATGATCCAATAACAAATGTTGGAAGGGCTGTGGAGAAAATGGAGCCACTTTCAACTGCTAGTAGGAGTGTAGACTGGTAGAATCACTGTGGAAATTAGTGTGGAGATTCCTCAAAAAATTAGAGTTCCCATTTGACCCTCTTATTCCTCTTCTAGGTATTTTCCCAGAACTGAAAATGTATCACAGCAATATATGTGCACCCATGTGTATAGCAGTGCAATTTGTCATAGCTAAATCTTGGAAACAACTCAAATGCTCATCAACTGAGGGATGGATAAAACTGATACGGTATTTTTTATTTATTTAAGTATTTATTTTTGTGTTTTTAGGGAAGGGTCTACAGGGTGTTCAGGGTCTCACTACAAGATTGGACTTGTGGTGATCCACCTGTTTATAGCCTCCCAAGAGCTGGGGTTACAGGTGCTCACCACCCGCCTAGTCTGAATTGCTGTCTTAGCGTGCCCGGGGATGGGGCCAGCAAGGCAAGCCCAGGGATCCAACACCTGGCCCCTGCACCTGTGGTGCTTTAATGTGCTTAGCTATTTGGCTGGCCCTGATCTGGTGTTTTTTTTTTTTTTTTTTTTTTACAGTGGAGTATGCTTAGCTTAAAGATAAATGTGAAGGTTTTATAGATAAATAGATGCAACTTAAGAGACTATACTTATTGATAGGTTATGGTCCTAGAATGAATTGCTGAATTATTATGGTGGTCAACTAATATGGCTAAAGCACTTAGAACAACAGCTTAGCTTCCCAGTGACTGTTTCCTCCTTTCCCACTCCAGCTTCCTTTTATCTTTCGCGCCCATTCAAGGGAGCCTCCAGTCAGCTCCTTGTATGTCACTAAACCTGCTTCTGAAACTTGGCCCCTAACAAAAGTCCTCAGGTCCGAGGATCTGCCCATCTCCTTCTCTCCCATTTCTGCTTCTCTGCTGTGCCGCTGCCACTGCCGCTGCCGCTGCTGCCGCTGCCGCTGCTGCCGCTGCCGCTGCCGCCGCCGCTGCTGCCATCACTCTTGCCTCTGAAACCTATCAGTCATAAGTTAAATAAATCAGATCTTCATGTGTAAACATCAAATTGTTTCCGTAGTGTAAAAAACTGAAAGTGTAAATAAAATCTGAAAGGTACAATAGATATTGTGAAAGGGAAACTGCTCAAAAGGAAAGAACAACTAGGATGAGAGAAAGGAGAAAAAAAGGACAATGTATACACACACTAGATAGCTAAGATAATTGTATTACTAATTTCTATTGGTTTATTGAAAAGAGCAGTTAATGCTTATTTTTTATTTCTATTTATTTTGTTTGTGTATTTGGTATAGGGTCTCAGTACACAGCTCAGACTCCTAGTGATTCTCTTGTTTTTAGTCTCCCCAACTCTGGGATTATAGATATGCGCCATCTGGCCCAGACTTAGTGGCAAGCTCAGCGTACCCATGGTTGGGGCCAGCCAGGAATGTGGTTGGTGCTAGGGATCGAACCCTGTTCCCTGTGCTGCTGAGCTATTTTGCTGGCCCTTATTTTATTTTATTTCATTTTATTTTATTTAACCAATTTTACATGCTTGTACCTGATAATCTGAAAAACTACTTTGAAGGTAACAGTATGCAATACAACAACCATTGTTGACTTCCTATCATCTTGTTTTGAGATTCTGTATCATTTTAAATATTTTAAAAATATTTTTATTCTCTTTTTAGAAAAGGAATGTTATTTGAACATGCAGGTAGAGAAATATATTTGGAATTGTCCAGTCTCCTTTTGTTTTTTTCATGGTACCAGTGATCAAACTCAGGCCCTTGTGCTTCTCAGGCAAGCACTTATTCCACTGAAATATCTCCCTGGCCACAGTCTGCTTTTATTTAAGTATGGCAGTCATAATCTTTTAAGTCCTTTTCAAGTTTCTACCTTCTTGTATCAATTTTATTTGTAATGTAAATTCTGTACATTTTCCAAATTGTCCAGATATTTTGAGGTAAGGTAAAACATTGTCTTGTTATAGTTGCAAATAATTTTTCTTCTTTTGCATCATAACCTTTTTTGTTTCTACGAACTTGTGTTATTGAGTACATTGACTTTCTTTGGAACAGTTTTTAAACTGCATTGTTACATGTTTGTCATGTGTCTTGTGTTTTTTAGGCCTTGAAATGATTCCTTGTCTAACTTCGTGGTTGGCCACAAATTCCGCTTACATTCTGTTTTTTGTTTTTTTTTCCTTCAGGATTGCTGCTGTTTTCCTGGTTTATTTTCAGTATAGTTCCATTAGGAAAGTTAACAAGGCTTTTAACTTCTTTCAGTTGGGAAAACTTAGATTTCACAAATGCCATAAAAACTACCTCAGTGTCCTACTTGGTGGAGGTGTGAGGGTGCTCTCAGAGCTTGCTGTTGCATAGTGTGCTGGCTCCAAGGTTTCAAAGCTGCTTTTGTAGCATTAGTTCTTTCCAGTGCATTTGTCCATTTATATGCTTCTGACTTGGCTGCTATTATGATCATGTGTTTGAATTCTTTGTGCTTTATTATTTTCATAAGTTTTATGTTAGAATTATGTTCCTGTGACAAAATACCTGAGATAATCAACACATGTGGAGGAAAGGTTTGGTTTTGGCTCATCAGTTCTGGAAGTTTCAGGCCATGATCCATTGTCCCCATTAGTGTGAGGTAGCATACCATGGAAGGAGCACATGGCAGAGGAGGCTGTTAACTCATGGCAGCTTGATGCGGAGAGAAGGGAGGAGGACTGGCATTCTGTAATCATCCTGATGTCACCTCCCAGTGGCCCAAGGTTTCAGACTCATAGCAGGTACATTTCCTGGAAGTTTATGCCCCTGTTGAGTGGCACAACCTGGGGGCCTTTGGTGAACAATTTGTATTCAAATTACAGCACAGTTGGTACTCACTTAGATTTGTCCACATATTAATCACTTTTTTTTTTTTTTATTATTCATTTTGTCTTCTACCTTTTAGCTTCTTATCTAGGGAACTTTTCTTCTACTTGAACAACAGTTCTCAATTTTCCATTAGTGCAGATCTGCTGTGACCGATTTTTTTCAAGTGCTGTTTCAAAACACTGTTTCGTTTCAGTTTTTGAAAACTATTCCTACTGGGTAAGAAGCATGGAAATCCTAGTCTAGCAGTTATTTTTTTCCCCCTGTATAATTGTTGTGTTGCATGTCAGTTTATTGCTCTTTTAAAGGCAATCTGATTTTTTAAAATTACAATGTTGTGTTACTGTGTTTTTTAAGAATTTTGACCTTGTCTTTAACTTCAGAATGATGTACACACACACACACACACACACACACACACACACACACACACACACACGTATAGAATAATGTGTGTAGGTATAATTCTCAGTATAAATTCATGATTGTGTTTCATTAGTTTCGAAAACTAATGTTAGTTCTTAGCTCCTCATGTATTGTTGTTTATCTCTTTATCTTTCAGATTCCAGAATGCCTTTGTGTTTTTCTGACCTAACATTGCTTGTGAAATTTGCATACTTTTTCTCTTAGGACTTTTCTCTGTATTGCAGCCTCTAACCCATCCTTCAGTTTATTCTCTTTCAATTCTTAATTTAAACACATCCATAATTTCTAAATTGTATTGAATTATTTTAGTTATTTCATTTATATTCTTTTGTTCTACTCTGGAATTTTCAGTACTCTTCTCCTTCTCAAGAATTTGAAATTCTTGGTATTCTCATTCCAATATATTGGAGTTTTATAAATCTGCCAGGGATATTAGTCCTTTCACGTTGCATTTTTTTCATCGGATCTGGCTGTTTTTTGATATGTTATATATTTTATTTGAAAAATGTAGAAAAATTTAAAAAATCTTAAGTTGCAGTCTTCTTTTGGAGATCTTAATTTTCTTCTGCTAATCTTGTAGGAGAACTGAAAACATGAAAGTGATTTCATTAAAATAGAGGATTTGTTATTTTCCTGGGGCCACTAAAGGATGAGTTGCAGAGAAAAATAGAGTTGACATCTTTAGAATATTTTTTCCAGTAACATGATGTATTATTTTTTCAATGTAAGAAAACTTTCAAATTTTCTGTGTATTTTTAGTTTTTGTATATCTTGTACTAAATAGATTTCTAGGAAGTTTTCTACTTTTGTTGCCCTTATAGATAGAATATTTTGCTTTTTTTTAAAACTGTGCCTTGAATAAGGGAAAAAGATTGTTTGTGTTTTTGGGTAGCAAATACCTCTTGACCTCATCAGGTAGAGTAGATTTTCCTTCATTTCTTCTGGGCTCTTTAGGGAACCATTAGCAGAAAATAGTTCTGTTTTCTCTCTTACTGGCATTTATGTATTCTTACATTTCATTAGCTCTATGGATTAGAAAAATGGTTCAAATAGTAGTTCTTCTGGGAGGAATTTTTTTTTCCTCCTTGACTGCACAGAGTTTTGCAGTGTTTAAGTCAGCCTTGCATGTCATTGGTACAAGGCAAATATCCTTCATCATATTTTCATTTGAATTTTCTAATTTCACATGTGACTTCCTTTTTGACCCTCTGGTTATTTAGAGTTGTATTTTCTTCTAAATTTCTTGAACAGTATAATATACTTGGTTTTTAAATTTAAGTAGGGACTCCTGTCTAGTGGCTACATGTTTTGGTTTCTGTTGCTGTGAAACATAGTAGTTTGTTTATTTTGTAGTGCTCAGTATGGAACCCAGAGCTTCTTGTACAACAAACATTAGCTCTACTATGTAGCTGCATTCCCAGCATAAATTTAGCAGTTTAAAACATTTACTTTCTCCTTATTCTGTGGGTGAGAAATGTGACACAATCTCTCTGGCAATAAATAAGTCAATAGCAGGGTTGTGCTTCTCTTTGGAGGTTCTGGGGGAGATCCTGTTTCTTTTGCATTCAGATTATTGGCAGAATGAAATCCAGTGTCTGTAGGCCTTCTTCCTCCTGTCCTTGTAGGCTGACAGCTGAGAGTCTTTTCTCTTTCCAGAGGCTACTGTGTTCCTTGGCCTGTCTTCTCAGTCTTTACTTCCACATTTTAGACTTTGACAGGAGAAAGTGGGTGTTGCTAGACATTAAAACCAGGGGTTTCTGGGGTTGGGGTGTGCTTGTTTTGCAGGACAAGAATTTGCTTTCCACACTATCCCTGGGACAAGATTGCTGTATACTTTGTTTTCTTTTAAAACAGTGATTTAAATTTCTTTGAAATTTTCAAAGTCTTTTCAGAATTTCCTTCTATTACCATGTTCAGAGCTCTTCATTTACATTTATAGATCCTTGACATTTCGGTACAGGTCTGATGGCAGTGAATTCCCTTCGCTTTTTTGTTTTCTTTAAAATCAAGGTCTTGTTTCATATTCAGGTTTAAAAGCCAGATGGTTTCTTTATATAAAATTTGGGATTGGTAGTTTTTCTTCAGTAGAGTAAAAATGTTACTCTTCAGTTTTGCATGAGACGTCTGTTGAGTTTGACTTTCTGTATGTAGTATGTTTTTCTAGTCTTTGGATACCTCCAGACTTTTTCTCTTTGGCTGTTCATTCACCTCTTGAATATTATGTGTCTAAGTATTATTATTTTCTTCTTTCTTTTTTTCACTTTTTTCTTCTTTCCCTTTCTGGGTTTCACTCAGGCTGGTTAGGTTTTAAGATTTTTTGATTTAGAAAATTACCAGTGACTTATTTTTTTCAAGTATTTCTACTGCCCTTTTCTTTTGCCTCTGCAGCTCCAATTATATATTAGACTATTTGATACTGGCCTGTAGCTCTTGAATGTATTGTTGTGTTTTTTTTCTCCTTTTCTCATGTTTTTTCCCCTTTTTATGTTTCTGTTTGAGTAATTTCTGTTGACTAATCTTTAAGTCCCCTACAGATTCCTTACTTTTGCTGCATCTACTAATGGATCTATCAAAGGTTTCCTTTATCTCAGTTACACTGATTTTTATTTCTGCCATGTTCATTGACCCCCACCTCCCACCCTCCAGCTTCCCTGTGATTCTGTATTGTCCAAATTCCCCCTAGATCCTTCATCCTGTCAATGAGTAATGGTAGGTCCCTATCTGAGAGTTCCAGCATCTGGCTACTCTCAGTCTGGGGATATGTTTAGGTTCACTGCTTTGTCACCCATTAACAATGGGTGATTTTTTGTGTGCATGCACATGTGTGTATGCACATGCTTGCCTTAAATGTTTTAGTTGACTTATGGTTACCAGCAATAGATACTGAATTTAGAAGTTTCTGCTGGCTGAAAATCTCTTGTCTACAAGTCCTAAGGAAGAGTATTTATCTGGATTGGGATTTTAATCTTTGCACTGGCTCCTTTCATACTGGCCTACCCTTTCCTTGTGCTTTAGTTGGGATAGAGGATGTGGAAGTTTTACTGTTGGTGCTCCCCACTGTTTACAGCTGCCTGTACCCTCAGTCAGACTGAGGCTTTTCTCCTTCCTCTCCTAGCACTGCACTGTGGTTGCTGCTTCTTGGTGGGAGGGGCGTTTGCTGTGTTGATCCTGTCTAGCCTCAGGCTGTTTGGTTGCTGTTGCCCTCTGCCCTGCCTGCCCCTCCCCGGCCCCATGATAGACAGTTTCTTCTTCTATATTTGTTCCCTCCACATATTACACCAGCTTAACTTTCCACTGCACCAGGAGAGGAGACCAGAAGGGCAGCCCTTAGTGTGCAGCACAAAGTCAGATCTGTGGGAATAAAGATCCCTAATACTTCAGCCCATCGAGGCTTGCAGTACATACCTATAATTCCAGCACTGGGGAGGCTGAGACAGGATGACTGCCTTTATTTATTTTTTATTCTTTATTAATTTTATTCAGAAAAAAATTGCAATGAGACAGCTTCAAAACAGGTTGGTAGGAGAGTCACAATAATTAATACATTGCATTTTGTTGTCTTTGTAGTAGTCATTCATAGCACAGCATGCAGAAGATAGACAGAGACATGCAAGTGAATACACAGGTGTATGGCTGGTGATAGAACAGGAGGTATGAAGAGAGTGGTGGGCAGTCCAGGTAAGGTACATTCTAGAGGTGTCACTGGTGCTTTGCTTTAAAGGTTGATAGTGACCTAGTTCTTCAGAATTGTGAACAGGGAAGCTTTTCGAGCTGTGGTGATAATGGAAGTCATGGGTACCCCAGAACCAGGAAGGAGATGGGCCAGTCCACCAGTATGACCGGAGCCTAGCGAATAACAAAGCGGAGGGAGCTTAAAAGAGCTGTCTAACCACCCTCAGTGGCCCTGTTCATATGTTCTCATCTTCCAGGAGAGACGGGAAGAACTAGACATTGCATAGAAAGTGGCTTTCTTTTTTTTTGACTAAAGGCATCCTATTCCCTTTGCTTTATATTCCAGACCCAGAGTGGTCTGCTTCTAGAATACCTTCCTGATTGTGTCTCCTACTTCTTTCATGTGTGGGCGGTAAGGTCACCTGCTGTCTTCTCTCTGTCTCTTAGCGTCTTTCCTGCAAGCCTAGTTTTTGCTGCTGCTTTACTTGGAAGGCCTTCCCTCTGCTGCTCTGTGAAACTTGCAGGCTCTGTGCCACCTGCACCACACTGGTGTTCCCACATCTCTGCGGTTGCTTCCTGTTTGTCTTTATCACGCAGTAACTGATTTGCCTTGGTCTTGAGTCTTCAGTCTCCTCTGTGTCACTTGCTTCCCAGTTATAAGCACACCCAGCTCTCCCTTAGCCTAAAGGAGTACTCCTTAATTTCTTCTTTCCTGACATTGCATGTGGTCCTTTTCTTTCCTTCACAGCCTGATTCCCAGAATGGAGTCTGGCTGTGGTATTTGTGCTTCCTCCTGCTTCACCCCTTCCCAACTCTTCCTTGACCTTGACCATTGGACCACACTGAGTGTTCTCAGAGATGACCATAACTTCAACCCCCGTGTCGCCAACCCAGGAAGCTCTTGTTACTTTTCAACTTGTGTATCTACAAGTCTGTTCAGAAGCCTTGGGTCTTCCTATTTCTAGCTCACCCTTACATATAGGTTTTTTTTTCTTTTCTCGACTGGAGATTAAACTCAGGTCCTTGCACTTGCCAGGCAAACACTTAATCTACTGAGCTATCTCCCCAGCCCCTTACATTTAGGTATTACTCAGGCTTCTGGGGCAACCTGTTTTCTTCCCACAGAATATTCTCTGGCTGGGCTTTTTCTTGTACAAAATCAGCACTCACCACATCTTCCTACACCTATGCCTCTGGCCTAGTTCTCCCCCTAGGGAGAGGAAAAAAAATGCTTGTATACTTCATGGGTCATAATTTTCAGATTGCTAAAAAATATCAGTAATTATTTTCAATAGTGTACTGTAAAGTGGCTGTATCCTATTTTCATGTTGAGAATTGTCCTGATATACCAACTACAGATTATAATTCCACATTGAGTTTGAGGTTGAGAGGAATGTAAAGAGAAGGGACATCTATTCCCAGTGAGCTCAGCACTCCTGTATAAAAACAGGAAACCTCAGCAGGAACTTGGTTGACTTTTAACAGGCTGTCTTGTCCTAAATCAGCTACAAGGCCCTCTGTTCTGCCTGAATTTGGGCAGCTTTTTAGCACTGGCACAAATCACTATACTTCTGATCTCTGAATTTCTGTCAGTTGTCAGAAAAAAAGTCATGTGTCCCCGAAGATCAAAAAAGGTCCAAAGTTTTTGTAGTGTTATGTCTGCAAAAATCTGAAAAGGGAATTTGCTTTACTCAAAGTAGGGTTTTTTTTTTTTTCTTCTATGTGTTTAGTACCTGATACAGGGTATCAGTACACAGCTCAGGCTTGCAGCAATCCTCCTGTTTTTGGCCTCCCAGCGCTGGGATTACAGGTGTGGATTACCATGCCCAGTTTCAGTGGTCAGCTCAGCATGCCTAGGGGTGGGGCCGGTGTGACATATGGTGTTGGGGACCAAATCCTGGTCCATGCGCTTGCCTAAGCAGGTGCTTAGTCCACTGAGATATCTCACTTGCCACTCAAAGCCGGATTTTAAAAACTCCTTAGGCCATGTTTTTTCATACCCACTACCTGTCTGAAGAATGGTCTTGGCCACTGCTATGCAGCAGACCCAGTCACTTTGCAGATTCAAGTATTGCTTAGTTTTACTCTGCTTTTCCAGAAGTAGTCCTGGAAACCACCTGTTGGATGGATTCTAAACTCCATGTTGGTCTTTTTTTAATGAACTGTGAGAGTCCAAAGGAGAAGGCCTTCGTCACACAGAACCTAGGGACCTAAGTTAGACCTTGCACCCATCAGCTGTATAGCTCTGGGATTTGTGTTTTGTGGCCTTCTTGAGATTTCCTGCTTATGGTTTTCTGCCCAACTGAGGCAGTTTCTGATGATGGAAACACTGCCACTCTTGTTCCTTTCGTGACTGTGACTGCTCCCTGATGAAAGAATCTACATTTGGCCTTTTGATGCCTCACCTTCTGCTTAGTTTTAAGCCATTTTCAGTAGCACACTCTTTAGAGAATGTTCTGTTAAGTAGTTGGCTGACTCCTGCTTTGAATTCTTCCCCTTCCTTCCCAGTCTGACTGTCCCTTCTCCCTACTTAGGGAGAAAAAGTTACGTTTTATCCTTGGTGTTCACCAAACACTTCCAAACTTACTATCGGCTAAAGAACAAAACAAAATAGCATTTTTGGACTTTTGATGGTAAATAGAAAGCAGCTTATTTTTCACTAATCCAGGATAAAAGCAAGAATTGACAAATGGGATTGCCTTAAATTAAAAAGGTTTCCTATAAGGAAAAAGAAGCTTGAAGAGATTAGAAGAAAATCTTTGCTAGGTATTTATCTGATAGAGGATTGATAGCCATAATATATAAAAACCTTAATATTGAAGGAATAATTCAATAAAAAATTGGGCAAGAGTATGTAGAAGGGAGGGTGAACATGATCCAGCTAATATGTGAGTGAGTGTGTGTGTGTGTGTGTGTCTGTGTGTGTGTGTGTGTGATGACACCATGATGACACTTGTTAATTTGTAGAGGCCCAGCAGAATCCTGGAAGAGTGACCACAACTCAGAAAAGGGCCCGGTTCTCCTTTCTGCACTACTTATTCACCCTTCCCCCATGATGTCAGGCAATGAAAAGGACTTGACAGCAAGAAAGACTCAAAACTCAGCCTGTGAAAACAGAAATGATTTTTAAACTCAGAACTCAATGAGATCATAAATTTATTAGAGAAGGATTCAAAGTTAATATGAGACAAAATTTGATGAAATGAGATATATGTGTCTGAGGGCATAAAATGAGAACAAAATGATACCAGTTCAAAATTAATAAATAAATTGAAAATTATGATAAAACTTTAATGGCCTGAAATTTCAGTTATTGACATAAGGATAAAATTTTAGAAAACTGTAGAGAAAGCAAAAGCAGTTTAAATCATCATAAAGGTTATCCAGGGTACATCTAATTGATTTACCTAAGGGGAAAAACTTACTTCAAAGAAAATCTTAATTATAAAATTTATTGGAAGATACATTAGAAGAAAAGTTGAGGGCCCAGGGAGAAAGCTCTGTAGAATAAGTGCTTGCCTGGCAAGCACAGGGTCCTGAGTTTAGTCCTTGGTACCACAAAAGAAAAAAAAAAAAAGTTTATTAAAATTAACCAAGTTGTTGGAATTTGCAGCATTTTGAAGGGAATGTTGCTTGTTGTTAAGATCAAATAGATAACTAAGAATAACTACAGATAGATTGGAAATGAATAGATTTTGACAAATGAGATATGAGTCAGTTTGTATGTAAGTTAAAACATAGTTTAAAATATATTTTTGTAATTCAGAGGGATTTTTCAGAAATAGTGAAGAAATATAGATAAGCTTAGCAATTTATTGTCACTTCAGCTTCATTTTAAACACAAATAAACCGCCTGTGGTTTGAAGTTTTGCATTTTCTTTGGAGTGTAAGACAGTGCTTAATTTTTAAAACTTTTTTTTTTTTTTTTATCTGAAAATGAAAGACTTAGGGCTGGCAAGATAGCTTAGGGGACTAAGGGCCTGCTTAGGCAAGCACAGGGACTGGGGGTCGATCCCTGGCACCATATGCTGTGCTGGCACACTGAGCTGGCCACTGAGTCCTGGCGTGGTGATACATGCCTGTAATCGTAGCACTGGGGAGGCTAAAAATAGGCTCACTATGAGTCTGAGCTGCATAGTGAGACCTTGTTCCAAATACATTAAAAGTAAATAAATAAGACTTGCTTGAGGAAGTACATGAAACATAGTAAAATAATCATGTTACCCCAACTAGTACCAGTGCTGCACAGCTCCTGTGTTGGGCTTGGCACAAGCAGATCTTTTTAGTTGCTGTGGCTCAGTTCCATGAGCTGCCCCTGCTAATGGCTTCTTGTTTGTCTTGTCTCACCTCTTTCATTGCCTGGGGGCTCTCAGCTATCCTGACAGTCCACCTCCCAACTTTCTGGAGGTGGTGGGGAAACTTAAGTCACTGGTGGTGATTATCAGTTTTCATTTTGCCTGCTTGACTTAGCGTGAATGAGAAACAGAAGAAACACACAATTGACTATTAAATGCATTGTGATGCAGGAAATAAGTGGGAAAATAGCATGTCATAAATGAGTGGACTGAAGAGTAGAAAGGGTTTGTGCAACATCATTTTGTAATGATTAGCGGTTTGATATTTTTTCCTGTTATTCTTTAGCTGAAGTGTTTTGGTTGTGAGTCTCTCCCACCCCACATAACACTGTCCTGATTGTGGTGGGTAAACTTATCTAGAATGGAGTAGTGTGTATTTTTTTTTTTTTTTTTTCCCATTAAACCAACATATGAGGGGCTGGGGAGATGGCTCAGTGGAATAAGCACTTCCCTTGCAAGTGCAAGGGCCTGAGTTCAACCCCCGGTTCTGGAAAAAACAACAGCAAAAGAAAAAACAAAACAAAACAAAAAGAAAACAAATATATGAGCGCACATAAACAGGTGTCACAACATAACTGGGATATTTTATTTTATGTAAATGTTCATCTGCAGTAGGTACAAAATGGCTTTTATAATGCTGTTTGAAAATAATGAATGGGTTAAACTATTTGCTTTTCCTACAAGTAATATATGGTTGAATAATTTTTGTTGATATGCTGGAGGATCCAACAAGTGGAAGCCAAACTAAATTTTATAAAAATGCAAAGTGGACAGAGGTTTGATGTTGGCGGGTGCCAGCTAAGCGCTGACTCATTTCCAGTGCGGTGAGAAATGAGGGCACGTTCTTGTCTCTTCCCCTGCAGTGTTACCTGTCAGCCTGTTGCCTTGTCTATTATTAATAAGTAGGAACCATAGCCAGTGCATATTTGCTTAGTTAAAATGGTATTAAGAAAAAAAACAAAAACCTTAGAATCTTAGGATTTTTAAATTTGTCAAGGAGAATCCACATAATCAGTGGATTGTTTTACTTGTATGGTTTCCCTTTCATTGATATAGTTGCTATTACCAGTACTTATGGTTCCATGAACCATATCATCATCATTCATAGTATTTTCGCTGAAATTGTTACATAATAGCCCATTTCTCATTAGAATATCACTATTTTGTATTTAGAAACTTGCTGAAAATCTTGCTTTTAATGGTCTTGGGTATAGTAATTCTCCTGTTTTCAGATTCTCAAGTGATGGGATTATTGCTGTGTACCACCACACCCAGTCTCAGTGCCTGTCTTAGTGTGCCCTGGGGTGGGGCTGGCATGGCATGTCAGGGATTGAAACCTGGCTGCTGTTTTCTGCCTAAGCAGGTGATTTAGTTCGCTGAGCTATCTGGCCAGTCTTTTCTGCATGTATGTTTTCCGCATTTCACTCAACAACTTTCTTCACGCTGCTAGAATGTTAGAGCACAGATTTATTGAAAATAGACTTTTCTTCATCTGCCTTCAACTGTTAACACTGCTCACATAATAGTAATCTTTTTTTGGTGGAATTGAGGATTGAACTCAGGCCCTTGTGCCTGCCAGGGACGTACTTATTCTACTGAATAAGTAGAATCTTACATCTCCCTGCCCTCCCCCCTTTTTCTTGGGCTGGTGATCAAACTCAGGACCTTGCTCTTATCATGCAGGCACTTACCCCCTGAACTATCTCCCCTGGACCATAATAGTAATCTTACTTAGTTTTAAAAAAAATTATTGTTTGTGTATGTACAATTTTACCAGTTTTTTTTTTTTTTTTCCTCCTCCTTCCTCTGCTGTCTCTTTTGCTCTCCCTTTTCCCAGCAGAAATCCTAGAGGTTGGTGTTAAAGGACCTTCAGAATCCCTGAAAGGTGTGAAACGGAAAAAGATTGTCACTGAGAATCACCTGAAGAAAATACCAAAATCCCCCCTGAGAAATCCTCTTCAGGCAAAACATAAGCAAAACTTAGACGAGTCATCTTTGGCTGTTCTTCAGAGTGTGTTGGAGTCTCAAAAGAAGCATACCTGTATTCCTGTAAAAAATGGGGAGCAGCTAACCAGACAGAACGGAGACACACCTGGGGTCAGGGCCGAGACCTCAAGTCCCAAAGACACTGCCTCTCCAAAGAAACCTGTGTCCCTGCAGCACCCAGCTGAGCTGCGGAGATGGAGGTCTGAAGGCTCTGACCCAGCTGTACCCAGTGGCCTCCATGCAAAGTGGGACTCGAGCTCCTTATCCAGTAAGGCCAGGACTGACACTAGTGAATGTATCTCTTCTCATTGTAGTACTACTACTCCTGTGTACACGAACACTGCATTTGATGTCTTACTGAAAGCAATGGAGCCAGAACTGAGCACTTTGTCACAAAAGGGCTCAACTAGTGCAATTAAGACAGAGAAACTGAGACCAAATAAAACTGTACGATCCCCTTCTAAATTAAAAAACAGTTCAGTGGATACCCCAAATCTGACTTCACAAGAATCTGCTGCTGAATCACAGTATTCTCCTTGTACCTCATACCCTGTGCAAGTGTCAGCCACTCAGCAGAATGAGCAGGGGGCAGTTCAGTCAGTTTTTCATTCAGATAATCAACAGGAACACTTTGTTTCCAAACCAAACCAACTCAGTCAGCAGCCTCCAAGGCATTCTGGTTTCACGGGATCACTGACGAACTTGCCAAATCACGAGAGCACCAAACTTGAGCAGGTTTACAGTATAGCAGTGGCATCCACCATCAGTCTCACTTCACCTTCCAGTAGAACTCAGGTTACTCCTTCAAGCCAGCAAATGGATTCCGTTTTGCCTGTATCCACAAGTCCAGTCAGTTCTACCCAGTCAGCTCCCATGCCAATTTATAATCCAACTCATGTTGCCTCTGTTGTTAATCAAAGTGTAGAACAAATGTGCAATCTTCTTCTGAAAGATCAGAAGCCAAAAAAGCAAGGAAAATATATTTGTGAGTATTGCAATAGAGCTTGTGCAAAGCCTAGTGTTCTTTTAAAGCATATCCGCTCCCACACTGGAGAGCGGCCCTACCCCTGTGTCACCTGCGGATTTTCATTTAAGACTAAAAGTAATCTGTATAAGCACAAAAAGTCTCATGCACACACTATCAAACTGGGTCTTGTCTTGCAGCCAGATGCTGGAGGCTTGTTCTTGTCCCAAGAGTCCCCCAAAGCACTTAGTATCCATTCTGATGTAGAGGACAGTGGGGAGAGTGAAGAAGAGGGCTCCTCTGACACCAGACAGAATGACGCCAGCACCATGGAGCTTCAGCCTATGCAAATAATGAAGAGGATATCCAGTTCTGAAGCTTTACCAAAACCAGGTTCCATTCCAAGCAATCCAGATTATGTGGTAGATGACTTTTCACCACAGAGTAGTACAGCTACAGAATCACAAGCTGCGACAGAGTTGCCACAAGTTGTGGTCCATGCTGTCACTGTGTCCCCCTTAAGAATTGACAGTCCAAAGGTGATCACCCCTAAGCTTGACCTCTGTAGTGCACAGAGACAAGACCTTCAGGCAGCCAGTATATTGTCTCAGTCAGTCTCTGCGACCTCCCTAGAAAATGATGTGAAGGCCCATCAGAAAGTAGACACGGGTCAGCTAGAAGGAAAGCAAGACCTTCATGGAGGAACCACTCATGCCCAGCTGCAAAGACAGCAGGCTACTGATTACTCCCAGGAGCAGCAAGTGAAGTTACTTCTGAGCCCTCGGAGTTTAGGAAGTACAGATTCTGGCTACTTCTCTCGCTCTGAAAGTGCTGATCAGACGGTGAGCCCCCCAACACCCTTTGCCAGAACCTTTCCTACCACAGAACAAGATTCAGCTAAGAGTGGCAGCCCCTCTGCACCTCAGGTCTGCACACCCACACCCTCTGCCCACCCAGCAGGAGAAAAGCCGGGGCTCCTACCCAGCCAGATGAGGCCGCCCCTGGCAACAAAAACACTGGAAGAACGGATATCAAAGCTTATCTCTGACAATGAAGCCTTGGTAGATGATAAGCAGCTGGACAGTGTGAAGCCCCGGAGAACCTCGCTCTCCAGACGAGGGAGTATTGATTCCCCCAAATCATACATATTTAAAGATTCTTTCCAGTTTGACTTGAAACCAATGGGCAGGAGGACAAGTTCAAGTTCTGACATACCAAAGTCTCCCTTCACCCCTACCGAGAAGTCAAAGCAAGTGTTTCTACTGTCTGTACCTTCCCTGGACTGTTTACCGATCACAAGAAGTAACTCCATGCCGACCACAGGTTATTCAGCAGTTCCTGCAAATATAATTCCTCCCCCTCACCCACTGAGAGGAAGTCAGTCATTTGATGACAAAATTGGCGCATTATATGATGATGTGTTTGTGTCGGGGCCTAATGCTTCCGTGCCTCCAAGTGGACATCCCCGTACTCTGGTTAGGCAGGCAGCTGTGGAAGACGCATCAGCCAGCGAGAATCATACTCTTGGGCCTGGCCAGTCCTTAGATGAGGGCTATGCAGGGTCCCACACTACCGGTGAGCATGCCATAGCCCGGAACAAAACATTGACACCAGGATCACATCTGGAAAAAAAAAAGTCCCATCAAGGCCGCGGGACAATGTTTGAGTGTGAAACCTGCAGAAACAGGTACAGGAAGCTGGAAAATTTTGAAAATCATAAGAAATTTTACTGTTCAGAGTTACATGGGCCCAAAACAAAGGTCACAATGCGGGAATCTGAACATAGCCCTGTGCCTAGTGGGGCACAGCCACAGATTTTACACTACAGAGTTGCTGGGTCCACAGGTGTCTGGGAACAGACACCCCAGATCAGGAAACGGAGGAAGATGAAAAGTGTTGGCGATGATGAAGAACTTCAGCAGAATGAAAGCAGAACTTCCCCAAAGAGCTCTGAAGCCCTTCCATTTCAGAATGTTCTGAGTCCCAGTCCCAGTCTGTCTCAGCATGCGGTCACTGTGACAAATGACCAGCAGCACAGAAATAGGCAGTTGCAGAACCCACAGATTCAGCTTGTTGCTAGGGTCCCAGAGCAGACCATGGACGCAAAGCTGTCTCCCACTGTAGAGCAGCAGGTGGGTCCATCTGCCCTGGACAGGATGGAGGTGAAGAGACAAGGTACTGGTATCTCAGTCATCCAGCACACGAACTCCCTAAGCAGACCCAGTTCCTTTGACAAGCTGGAGCCTTTTGAGGGAGGCTCCCCAGGGTCTTTCCAGGAGCTGAGTCGAACTGGGAAACCTGGGTCTCTGCAAGTAATAGGAATCTCCCCAGAGGAAGGTCACCCTTCTAGGGCTATCCCACATCCTCACCAGCCTACACAGTCTGATACTGTCAGGGGAGAGCACCAGGAAAGCTCCAGAAAGCTCCTAAGTGAGCGGCATGTGGTAGGACAGAATTCGAGACTTGTCCGACAGCACAACATCCAAGTCCCAGAAATTCTGGTCACAGAAGAGCCAGATCGGGACCTTGAAGCTCAGGGCCAAGATCAGGACAAACTGGAGAAGTTCAGTTGGCCTCAGCGCAGTGAAACCTTATCAAAATTGCCAACAGAGAAACTGCCACCCAAAAAGAAGAGGCTCCGTCTGGCTGAGATAGAGCATTCTTCCACCGAATCAAGTTTTGATTCCACACTTTCCCGGAGCCTTAGTAGGGAGAGCAGCTTATCCCATGCTTCGAGTTTCTCAGCCTCCTTGGACATAGAGGACATTTCTAAAATGGAGGCTTCTCCCAAAATTGATCTCCCAAACAAAGCTGAGTTTCTTCTGATTCCACCCAGCTCAAATACACTTAATGTGCCTGGAAGTCACCGGGAAATGAGGCGTGCTGCTTCGGAACAGATCAGTTGTGTGCAGGCATCAATGGAAGTCTCTGAATTCAGAAGTAAATCCTTTGACTGTGGAAACATAACTCCATCCCAAGTGACATCATTTCTTGAATCACAGTCTTCAACCTCCCCTTCTGCTACAGGGGTCACTGGACATGTGCCTCTCTTGGAGAGGCGTAGAGGCCCATTGATCCGACAGATCTCTTTAAACATAGCCCCAGATAATCATCTGTCTGCTGCTAATCCATCATCTTTCCAAAATATTCCTCCTCTCAGCACAAATTCAGGACCACTTCAGGGTCCTCAGCTCCCTAGTACATCTTTGGCTGAGTTCCCTGTAAATCCTTTGCACTCCCAGTCTCAAATTAAGGATCTGCAAGCAGAAATACTGAATTCCAGCCCTGCTAAGGTCTTTCCTGTTCAGCAACTGTTTGGTATCAGTTTGTTGAATCAAGCCTATATACCTTTCAGCCACCAGAGTACACAGCAACCTCTGCAGGGGTCTGCACAAAGTGACAAAGTAGATGAAGATGCTGTGCTCAGTGTGTCTTCTAAAGGTGAGGATTGCTTCGCTCCCAAGTACCAGCTACAGTGTCAGGTTTTCACATCTAGCCCACCTGGGTCTTCTAATCCAGTGTGTACTCTGCCAAATCAAGTTCTCTCAGATCTTGCTGGAGCAGATTCATGTACCACCTCAGTAGCATTGCCAGCCAAATTAATAAATCCTCTGTCTAATTCGTGTCCTCTGCCACCGCTGGAGCTCAGGCCACCTGAGAAGGTGCCATCATCCTTCATGCTGCCCGTACACCTGCAGAATAATGTTCCCACTTACTCTTTTGCCACAATCTCCTCTCTGCCACGAATCCTAGTGACCCAAGATCTCTCCAGTACACCAAAATGCCAGGGTAATCAAAGTATAATGCCAGTCAGTGAAGAACAGATTACCAAGCCAAAATCACAGAAAGATCACCAGAATGCTTTGCTAAACCCAGAGAAAGAACTTGTTTGTAAAAATATTTTTTCAGAGATAGGCCAAAATTCTCCTCTCACAGAATCCTTGCCTGTGACTCAGAAAATGTCTGTGGCTAGACTTTCCCCGCAGGAATCCTCAGCCTCCAGTAAAAGGATGCTTTCCCCAGCAAACAGTTTAGACATTGCCATGGAAAAGCACCAGAAGCGGGCTAAAGATGACAATGGAGCTATGTGTGCCACAGATGTGAGACCCATAGAACCACTTGCTTCAAGGGCTAATGAGGTTACTAAACAGAAGAAACCGGTTTTAGTGAGGCAGGTTTGTACTACAGAGCTCCTCGAAGGTGTGATTTTGGAGCAGGATGTTTTTTCTCAGTCGGAAACTACTAATGAGGCTGTTAGCTTGACAGATGTTTTATCAGCTGATAATTCATCAGAGCAATGTAAGTTTGTACTTATAGAGCCTATCAGTGAATTGCAAGAATTGGAAACCATCAAGTCATCTACAACATCATTAACACTTGTTCAAAATTCACCTGTGCATTTAGGAAATACCCATGTTACTCCTTTGAAATCTATTGACAGTAACCATGAAAGGAAGTCTCCAGGGTTTCAAAATCAAGGTGACAAAGTGTACATTCAAGGACAAAGTCACCTGCCAACCACTACTGTTCCTTTGTGTAGCACTGCAGACACGAAGCAGCTGTCTTTCCCCAGCCTAAAGACTGCTACCAGCTTTACCTGGTGTTACCTGTTAAGACAGAAGGCATTGCCTCTGCCTCAGAATAGCCAGAAAATTTCAGCCTATACTGATTGGACAGTAAGCTCCAGTAACCCAAATCCACTGGGTTTACCTACAAAAGTTGCTCTCTCTCTCCTTAATTCAAAACAGAAGACTGAAAAGTCCTTATATTGCCAAGCAGTAACCACCCATTCCAAATCAGATTTATTGGTCTATTCAAGCAAGTGGAAAAGCAACTTAAGCAAGGTACTTGAAATATAATTTATGTTCAAATATGGTTTGTACAAATTAGTTTTAACATGTCTTGATACCTTTAAATATCTTAAAAGTATTTCAGTCTTGAATGACAAGTTGTACTAAGTGTGTAGTTCTTTGAAAGACAGAGTGATATATTTGCCTTAGGAGCTGTACTGATAAGTGTTACATGGAGTCCTTTTTGTGAAAGCATTTCCAGAATGAAAGTTTATTGAGCACATTCTTCCTTTCAGTTGATGGTAGTAAGTCTGTATGTAATACTACCGATAATCAGAGTCTTTATTTTTATCTTTTTTTGTTTGTTAAAATGTGTGTTTTTGTTTGTTTGTTTGTTTGTTTGTTTATGTGAGAGGAGATTAAGATTATGCTTTATCCCTGCTGGTGCGGGAAGACAGAGGTGTAGGTAATCAATGAATGACACGTTTCCTTGTGTCATATTAGCAGAGAGCCATGCCCTCCTATCCTGAGGGTTGTAACTCCTCTTCCTCTACCACACCCACCCTAGCTCTTTGTCTATACAGCTCTGGAAATCATCAGTGCTACAGAGGAGATTCAAAAAGTACTGAACTCCTATACTTAGTAAGTTGATTTGATGAGGGCTTATAGAATAATTTAAAGTCACGAAACTGTAAGTTTGGGTGATTTATGAAATCAGTGTTATAAAAATTATTAGCTTTATAAAATTGAAAAATCATGTAAGCTATTAAGAATAAATACATAGGTGAGTTTATCAGCATTGAACTCTGGACATTCAGAATTGTCTACCAAATCGTTTGCAGGCTTCCAAGCTGTAATGCAGGCTTCTGAACATTTATATAGCTATAAAGAAGAAAACGTTGTGGTGCCAGCATTACAGTTGAAAAGTGTTCAATTCTAAAACAAGCAAGTCTTTAATATTGCTAGTAGGCTTAATTATTTAATTTTTTTGATACTGGGAGTTAAATTCAGGACCTTGCACTTGCCAAGCAGGTGCTGTTCTGTGGAACTATATCCCTGGCAGTAAGACAATAGGTAAGGGTGGTTTGAACAAAGGAAGGTACCCCAGAGGTAATGTCAGCAATATTTCAGCTCAAAATATAACAGGATTTTAAGACAAGAATTTGAACGTTTTAATAGACATGGAACCAAGGAATTTGGGTTTTTAAAGAACTACATGAAGTCTGGCCTGACCAGAGGTTCTATAAATTTGAAACATTAGTATATTTTGCAGAGAGCTCCCAGGTGTAAGGCATATATTTTCCAGTGCATAGATACGGTTAATGAGATTACTCAGGGAATGAAGAGAGAAGAAGAAAGGCTTAGATTCCACAAATCTCTATATAGAGTCTTAAAAGGACAAAGAATCTCCATGTAGGATTCTGAAAGAAACTATTATAGAGGAAGGAGGAGAACCAGGAGAAGTAGTATCACACAGACATACAGGCCAGTGTATCCCAAGAGTTGTTCAGGGAGAGAAGTCAAATATGGGTGAAAGCAAACAAAAGTGTGTGGGGTGGGCAGTTGTAACAGCCCTGGAGACTTTGGTTCATGAGCAAGTGGCCATGGAGGATTGAGCACTGGGTTAATCCTTACCTCAATCCAAATGGAAAAGGAGTAAGCAAATGCCATAAAGTAAAATAATTTCTAAGGGAAAACAAGGCATCAGCAATACCTGATACCCAGTGATGGTCAGAACATTAAGGCTGGAGGAAAGTACAGTGATTTGGACACTTTAACCAGATGAAAACATCAATGTATAAGAGCTAGATTTGATAGTACAAAAGTGACTAAATGATAAAAGGGGATTTGATACTAAAGAGAAGGAAAGAAAGCAGGTTATTAAAGGATTGAAGTCAAGGAGTGGTGTGTGCATATATTCCACCTTGTGGGGAAGCCTGATCTGTTGGCTAAGAAAAGCAGAGACAGGCCTGCTTTTAACTGTTGGCATGGTCATGAAAGCATACCTCCACACTGCCTGCCCACAGCCTTTCTGTTCTCTCGTGAGGACAGGGACTTCCCAGTGTACTTGTCAAAGGCCACGTAGGCTCTCATCCGTTGTGTACACTCCATTGTCATTTAATGGTACTAAATCACTTTTGCACTATGATAGCTTTCCACTTGCTAGTGAAGTTGTTTGAAAATTTATATAAAAGAAGCCTGGGTTTGTTCCTCATGTTAGGTTTAGCCAGAAGGCTGGGTTTGAGCCTTTTCTGTTAACATCTACCTTGGACTACTAGTACTTCCACTCCAATAGATAGGTTAGCTGTACTGCTGCTTCATGAGGATGTATGAGTTTGGAGGCCAGGATGGTTGAGAAAACTCTTTATTAGTGGTGCTTGGTGTAGAGTCTTCCATAAAAATCATGAATTGTGTTTCCTATGGGAAAACACATCATTTATAATTTGGATGTTCATTATCTTTTTCTAAGGACTTAGTTATTATCAAGCCAAAACCTAACCTGACCTGGATCTCACATGTGATCAGTATTGAGAGAACTTTTGAGGACATCTAGAGAGGTTGTGGTTTAAAATAACAGGGTGAAGGTAAGCCAGCTATGAATGGAGCTTTTGCTTTATCTTTAGAGTGGTGTAAACTGAGATTAGTGATGTTTCTTGGAGATCTGATACATGATACCATGATAACTAGCTCTTTCCCACCTTCAAAGAATAAACCCTCTAAGCACTGTATTTAAACTATAGTAGGAGTGGTTAAATGTAATGAAGGATGGTTAGTCTAGGAAAGTTCCTGTTAAAGCCAGACATTTGAGAGGTTAAGGCTTGGGCAGGTGAGGCATGAGGCAAAATGGTTGCAAGTTCACTGCTAGCTTGGGCAACTTAAGCAAGACTCTTATCTCAGAACAAAAAGGGCTGGGGCTCTACCTCAGATAGAGTGCTTGTCTAGCATGCTCAAGGCCTTGAGTTCAGTCCCTAGTACCAACCCCACCCCCAAAAAGAAATCTCTCTTACATTCTCAATACCAAAAGAGGGAAATTTGTTTTGGGGTATCAGAGACTGCCAGGATTATTTAAAATATCATAAGATGAATTAATTTTTTTATAGTTAGGTGAGAGAAGATAAGCAAATGATTTTATCTGTTATTGCTTAGAAAAGCATTTCCTTAAGTTAACTAATGGTTTCTGCTTCATGGTATTTAAATTTCTAGTGAAATGTCAGCTTGTTTGTATTTTCAGTTTTATTAAATTAGTTTCTCTTTTTTTCCCTTCCAGAGAGCATTAGGTATTCAAAAGTCCACAGTAGTTGAATTCAGCAGTAAAGATGCCTCTGAAATTAACAGTGAGCAAGATAAAGAAAATTCATTAATCAAAAGTGAACCAAGAAGAATTAAAATATTTGATGGAGGGCAAGTACAAAGTTTACTTATTAAATGTACATTTAAATTTGCTTTTTAAATGTACATTTACTTTTATTTAAAGTACCAGTTTTATTTAAATACTGCAGGGTTTTTGGGTTTACTAAAAGAATCTTTGTGGCAAAATATATATTAATATTAATTCCATTTTGATGGAGAAAATCATGGCCAGGAAACATTGAGGGCCTTAAGGACCGCTGTGTACTAAAATTCCACACTCATTTCACACTGATTTACAGTAAGGAGTGAGTTGGGAAATTTGTGCTGAAACAGATGACATATTGCTTATTTCATTGATGTCTTCGATGTATTTTATAGTGAGAAAAACACTGTAAAAATCAATTATTGTGAAGCCCAGAAATATTTCAGTTCTTAGAGTTATTGTGATTAAATTTAGCAGTAATGAAAACTTTTAAACAAATATCTTACAACAAGGAAATATTTATAAGTTAAATGTAAGGCTAAATAAATTTATTTGTTTGGAATTAGCTTTTAGAACATTGTATTAATGGGAAAAATTGGAACGTTCTGTTACTTACATATATATATGTATATATGTATATATATAATACACTTAGTATGAAAGTTTTTTTTTCTAAGTAGAATTTTAATCATGGATATTTTTTACAAAGACATAGTGTTCAATCTAATTAATTTTTCTTCTCAAATTAGATACAAATCAAATGAAGAGTATGTGTATGTCCGAGGCAGGGGAAGAGGAAAATACATTTGTGAAGAGTGTGGAATCCGCTGTAAGAAACCTAGTATGTTAAAGAAACACATACGAACCCACACGGATGTCCGCCCCTACCACTGCACTTACTGTAACTTCTCCTTTAAGACAAAAGGTATGAGATGTCCATTGTTTCATGGCTTTATTCATATGTATTTACATAGCAGAAGAGGACTTTACAGATTCTTTGAAATTTACCATGCAGTAGTTTAAATTGACTAAATTACATGTTGTTAGCATTCTAGTTTTCTTTGTTTCTAGAACCTTTGGGAAAAAGTTAATTGCACAGTTTTAGGAAATATATATGAAATATTTTCAAAGGAGCAACTGCCCTTTTTACATTTTTTTTATTCCCCAGATTACAATTGGACAGCATGATGACTAATATATTTTCAAAAATACTTACTTTGGGCGGAAGAAGAAAAAAGAAGTTTTCATGATTACAAGTAAATTTATTGGGGTCCTCAGATCTTCAACATTTACAGTAGTAGTGACAATAAAATATTATAATAATTCCACTCATGTTTTATCATCTAATTTTAGGCATACCATAGATATTTTTTTCTGATGCATCTTTTACCCCAAATATTGTTGATTTTTTTACTTGAGATTTTTTCTTAACGTGTTTATTGTTTATGAGATGATCTCACAACTAGTTGTTACAGTTATATTTAGCATCCTTTTTATTTTATTTCTGTAGTTTTAACTTACAAGCTAGTATTATAATTTTGCCTTGTATAAGTTTTATACATAATGGATATGCTACTGTAAAGTTTTCTTCATTTGGCTTCTTACATATGAATCATTACACAAACATTTGTTTCTTGAGTCTTTAATTTTATGTATGTCCCTTTAAAAAGTAAAACTCTCTAACAAACATATAATCATGAAAAATTTAAAAATATTTTTTTTTATTTAAAAATAAAAATTTTTATAAAAACTGTTTTTAACCCTTTTGAGTTAACATTGGCTTGTATCTGTTATATTAATTAAATTTATAGTTTTTTTTTTTTTTTATAAAGATCAAGTCTTTAGTAAAGCCTGTATATTTTGGCTAGTATTTATTGACATTTAAAGAAACATACAACTAAACAGCTTCAAATAACTCTGCTAAAATGCCAATAGTGCAGGCTGGCCAAGTAGCTCAGCAGACTTAACTAAAGCACCTGCTTAGGCAGAGTATAGTGGCTGGGACTTCGATTCCTGGCACGCTGTGCTGCCCCCCCCACCCCCCCCTACCCTGAGACTGGGCCTGGTGATGCAGACGTGTAATCCCAGTGCATGGGAGGCTGAAAACAGGAGGATCACTATGAGTCTGATCTATGTAGTTCGACCCTCTCGACCCTGTCCTAAATACAAAAAACAAATAAACAAAAAAAATTCCAATAGTATCTGAAACAGTGGAAAAACAAAATGTTCTTTTTCAGATAGCTTTCAGTGTTTCTAAAGACCCAAGACATCAGAGGGGTGGAATGGTTGCTGAGTAGGTAGTTTTTCTATACTGATAGCGACCCTCTTGGAGAAGAGGGCAGGTTTAGGCTGATCTCCTCAGCCTTGAGTGAGTCCTGACTATGGAGGGTCCAAGTGCCTCAAGCCAGCCTATTCGTTTCCACTATTTTTGACCTTGTGCTCTGTTAATTTCTGTATTAGAGCAGAAACACATCCAAAAGGTCAAATAATATTACTAAGGTAAGCTTTACTGGGTATAGAACTGTGTTCCCAATTACAAGAAATAAAAAGGTATGAGAAAATTACTAGTTTTCCATAAAATCAAGCAAAAGATGTAGGGTATTTCTGGTATTTTTTCATAACATAAGTGCAAGAAAAGAAGAATGAGCTAGTGGAAAATCAGATGAAACTACAGATTTCTTAGTAAGCAGAAGTAATTTGAGTCCCTAACTTAATCTTAGTGAAATAAGGTAGCATCATGCAAGATTTTAAGTAAATGTTTATTAAATGATGAACAGAGCTTGCTGGTCTCTGGATAGTGAGCCTTATCTATTGATAGTTCCTACGCTCTATGTGCTGCATATCTGAACTCACATTATATATTTTTTTGTTTTGTCAACTAAGTCATGTGAATTACATGAGTTTTGTTTTGTTTTGTTGACACAAAGTATCTATGAAATCCAGGCTGACCTTGAACTTACTCTGTAGCTGAGGATAGCCTAAAACTCAGCAGCTGTTCTCCTGTCTCAGCCTCTTGAGTGCTAGAATTACAGGCATGTACTACTCCATACAGCTGGAAATACAGGATAAATATTTATTTGAAAAGAATAGCCTGGCTAAGAGGACTAATAAAACATTTGGAAATTTTATTTTTTTTCCTTGTTTTTAGCAAGACAGCTTTCATATTTTTAGGTTCAAATTCCTTTCAAAAGTTTTAAGTTTCTGTAAATCTTTGGGAAGCAAATCTTGAGTTGGTTTTCAAACATAGCTAATTAAGTAATTTAGGTCTGTGTATAGGGAGCCCTTTTTGGTCCTTGTCTCAGTCTGAAAAGTTCTTGTAATCACATGGCTAAGTTATTGGAATCCTGTCAAATTAATTCTAGTCTATGACTTCCAGTGCAACCCACTAAGATACTAAGGCATAGTTATAATTATGGGGAGCCAAGCAGTCCTAAGTCCAGCCTTGGTCAGGGCTATCCAGAACAGAGGCCTTGACCCAAGACTGAATCTGTGTTTTATTCAGTCATGAAGGAGAAGTGGCTTGAGGATGAATGACTGAGAATTGCAGGAAGTAATAGAGTACCGTGAGCTGGGCTAGGGAGGAGTCCTGCATTTACCTCTGCGATATGCAGAAAAAGTAATTTGCATTATACTATTGAGATAGTATCTAATGTTTTGGGATCCTGTGCTTCAGCTCTTCTTTGTAAACTTTAAAGCCCAGTGAGTTATAGGCTCTATCTTAAGGCTCCATCCCAGCCGACAGTGTGGAGCATTGGCTCTTTGTCCATCTCAACCTAGCTTGTATTAAAGAGTAGTAGGTATAGGTTATCAGGGAAACATGCGTGCCACCTGCTGTCTTCAAAGGCTACCTACCACCAGCACCTCTGCTAGACTAGTATGCATTGCTTCAAGGCAATTGAAGGGATAAGGCAAAGTCCTAGCTAGCTCTGTACATATCAATACATGGCAGTAGGGTCAGGCACCGCCAAACTGGAGGTGATTGCTCTTCTTTCAAGGAGATCTTCTCAGGTGGTCCTTCACACCTATTTTTGTTTTTGATTAAGTTGTAGAGTTTGCCTAACTCTCACTTACTTTCTTACCCTTGCCAACCAGCTGCTATAGCTCATTGAATGTGTCTACTGATGAGCAAGAAGGAGGCAGCAGTATCACAGCGCTGTGTAAACGTGGCCAGTAGAGAGAGCAAATGGTTCTGGTATTCGTGTATGTGAGAGTCACACTGATAGAGCTGTAACTCATCACTTGCCCACTTAAGTTTATTTTCTGAGCAGATTTTTAAAACAATTTTAATTGATTTATTTTAATGATTCTGCTTTAAGAGTCAGTCAGCATAAAATATCCAATGAGTTTATATCTCTGCAGGATGTAGTTCCTTTTCTATCACAGAAAGCTGTGGAATAAACCCTTTCAGTTGTCCAAGGGATTTTAGGTGCATGTTTATTAAGTGCATCAGACAATTTGTTAAATCATTCTATTAACATAAAAGGTTATTTAGGGATATTTGCATTTAAATGTACACACTTTGATGCTTAAATGCTAATTTATTTTAAATTATTTAAGAAGTTAATAAGTGATTACTCAGATTATGAACAAATATGCTTATTAAAAACATAGTCTCAAATTTTCCCAGTTATATTTGACCAATGACTTCTTAGCAGATAGCCTTTGTTGATCTATTTAGAGAACAAAAGCATTTTGAAAAGAAACCATTGTGGACCTTTTTTGATTGATTTGATTAGTAATGAAAGCATTTTGACTTACAGGTGGAAACATCAGCCATGTTACAGTGTCTGACCACTTTTCTAATTTTATTAATGTGAAAACTTTGAAGATCTTATGGAAAATAAAAGATTTGTATAGTGAATATCAATACCCATTAATAGAGGTTAATGTTTTGCTGTATTTGCTTCATAATATACCTGTACTTATTGTAAATGTTAGAAATAGCCTATCTAAATTCAGGTGGTGGTTCCAGAATCAGAAGTCATGGTTGTGAGTGACTGAGAGTCCTATAGTCCTGCCAGCTTCTTTATGCCTCAGCTGTGGATACTCAGCTCTGGCATGCGTGTGGTGACTTGCTAGAATCACCTCACACAGGTGGGGCCAGTTTCACAGAATCAGGGTTTGTCAAGAAATTGAAACTGTAAAGACACAAGTCTTGTGGACTTTTGCTACTATAAAGCCAAAATTTGGACTAATGTTCAAATACTTTTTATTTTTGTACACTCAATTTTCAAATACTCATTTGTCCTTCAAAAGAGATGATTTGACCTCGGCAGTATTTTTTAAACAAGATGCTTGGTGTCCTCAGAAGAATCTGACCTGTTCCCTTGTATTTCTTATCATGTGGGGCGTATGGACTCTGGTTCCAGTGACCCTGGTTATGCTTGCATAGAGCGACATACCAGGTGGTGGAGAAACACCTTTAGGCACATTGTTACCAGATGTCCAGTCAGTATATGAAGTGAACTTCTTTCTCCTGTTGCACATGTGCACACACACAAATACTGCTTACAATATTTTAAGATGTTCCAAAATAGTTTATCATAGCAAACTCAGAAAATCTCTACACCCTTTCCCCACAAGCTCCAAAATTTTAAATATGGAAGATACTCAAAAGCAGTTGTGATAATCAGATACTTAAAAAAAAAAAAAAATTAAGGATCCATAGGGGAATCAAAGACAGATTTATATATGTAGACTTGGGTTTTTTAGTGCTTGTTCTAAAATGGAATCTGAGGCACCTGAATTAAACTTGGTTGTCCCTTTCCTTGATGTTGGGCTTTGTGGGGAGATAAGGTTTCAGCTTATAGGCAGAACACTACCTATACCTTCCAAACCAAGAGACAACAATAACGTGATCTGGACCACCAAAACTGACAAGGTATCAGGCAGAAGCACTTGGGCAACTGCTATAAAAGATGTTTCTATAACCCATTTCCTTGGGACTCCATGGAAAATGATTTTGCTAAAGTTAGCTTATAATGAAAATGAAAAAGCATGCAAGGAAACAGAACTACTCTGAGAGAAAGCCAGCAGACACAACTAGTGGAGATTTCCCATTCCAGTAACTGCAGTGCTATCTGAAAGGGACTTTATGGGTACCATGTTCTGAGAAATAAGGAAGGGAGAGGAAAAATCCTGAGGCAAAAGTAGACACAAAGTACAGGAGGCAGATTTGGAAAAGACACTAGTAATTAACAAAGTTGTTGCTCTGTATAGATACCAGTATCTTCTTGTATCCATATTTAGTCTTTGCAATTGTTGAACCTCAGTCTGTGCTTTTGCTTTACATAGGAATGGAATTTGCCATTGTTAATAGCAAAATGTTACTATGTAAGCTTAGTAAACATTCTTTTCCCTTAAGGAAACCTGACAAAACACATGAAGTCCAAGGCACATAGCAAGAAATGTGTGGATTTAGGTGTCTCAGTAGCTTTAATAGATGAACAAGATACAGAAGAATCAGGTAAGGCTTTATACCATATTTGTCATAAATGATGCTTACAGTGTATTATTTGTTTTGCATCCATAGCCTCCTACTTAGTTTTCTCACCTTAAACTTTCTTTTTCTCCATCCATCCACACTGATGCTACTCTGTTAAATTAATATTCCACATGGAATATGGCACCGCTGGTCAAAGGTTTTCATTGGTTCCCAGTTGCCTACCACATACATGTGAACCATGTGATCTGATCACAGTTCTTCTCTTATCTGCCACCTACCACCTCTTAGCTTTTAATTTCCTGTTCTCACCCACCCGGTGCTTGAATTTCCTGTTTTCGTGATCTTGCCTGCTGTCCACCTTTACAGGTCCCCCCTCCTGCGCTAAATCACCACTGTCACTCCCTACACACTGCATTCTTCTGGAATGTACTAGTCAGAATCCCCCTTTTCCTCTGAATGTAGTACAGATCAATTGTGGCTGTGAAGCCTTCTGTCTATGTCCCTTCCACACACTGTAGAAAGCAGTTATTCCTGTTGGAATTTCCTCTCTGGATGTGTTCAGCCCCATCTGCTTTTGTTTGTGGTTACCTGCCCTTTCCTTACCTCCCCAGCAGAGTGCGCAGTGCAGCACGAGCTATAGCCGGTGCAGTGGCCTGTGCCTTACTAGGAGCTCAGGGCAGCCTTGTGCATTGCCAGGGCTCTGTCTGTCACTGTTTGTGGAAAAAAATGATTGTTTGCTGAAATAAATGTCAGAAACATTTATGTTGAAAAAGTTACCTGATTGGTTTCTTTTTAAGTGTTAGCTCCACATATATAAATATTTACCTCTGGCCAATTTGGAGAGAAAATGAAGCTTACCATCTACTCTGAGCAGTCAGAAAATAGAATTCTCTTTTTGTAAAACAGATTCATGAACAAAAGAGAATTTTAAGATATTATTGTTGCATTTTAAAACTGCCTTGGAGCCGGGGAGATGGCTCAGTAGAATAAGCGCTTGTTAAGCTCAAGAGCCTGAGTTCAGTGCCTGGTTCTGCCCAAAAAAAATTTTTAAAGAATAAATAAATAAAACTGCCTTGCTGCATTTTTCTTAACTTTTATTGTATAGTTAAAATTTCTAAAGAGAAAATGAGACCATGATGGAATATTTAGGTTAAAATGTCAACTCTTTCAGTCCTGTCTGAAAAATAATAAAACACTAATGATAGTCCACCTAAACTTATGTCCCAGTATTTGGGAGAAGTGACTTATTTCCTACATAATAAGAATAATTCAAATGTGACAAGCTAGGACAAGTATGTTAAGAGTTTTAGTAAGAATGTTTATTATCCCATGTTAGAAAGTTGAAAGGTACAGATAAAACAGTGCTATCTAAAAAGTGCAGGTATAGAAATGCTATTATAAAATATATTGTTACACTTCATCTTTAAGATGAATCTTGTGAAACTTAACTAATCAACCTACATATAGATTCCTCTCAACTGTTAAGAAAGGCAGTACTCATATTCTAAATTTTCATGGAAGTGGTTTCATTAATTATCATGCATTGTTTAAATTGGCTGACTGGTTGATTTACATATCAATCTTTTCATTTCTGTGTGTTTCATCTCATTACCAAAGTGCTAGAAGCTACTCTTTCCATAGTTTTGATCCTAGACTTTATTTTATAATTCTGGATGCAACAGCATTATAAAATTATGAAAAACATTCTATGACCAGAATCATGGAAAGAATTATGTTCGTGAACCAAGGTACCACTGTATACATCAAAGTTGATAAGCATGCATTTAAGTATTCTGATAAAATAAGATTGCTTTACCTTGTTTTCAAGTGTAATTTTATAAATTACTGTATTCATGGAAATTTTTTCCCCAGTTTTTATCAGGTAGTAAAATACAGCGGAAATCTAAAGTCTGAGGAGACTTACAATTCTTCATTGCTATGCCAACAAAATACATCCTCTCTTTTGCCTTATTATAGCTTGTAATAAGACATAATTATGTAGATACTTCAAATAAATAGACTTATTTTCCTCTTACTCTCTTTTTGTGCTTAAAAATATTTGAGTTTTATAAAATAGGGTAGAAAGAATCATAGAACATGTACTCATATGTCCATACCAGAACTGATGATGAAAACAGTTCTGTTGGAAGGCCTTATGCTCAAGGCGCTGCTCCACTCATCCCTGTTCTGGTCCCTGTCCTGCTTGGAGCTGTGGAGGATTTCCCTTCATTCCATTTAACATCCGTGCATACACCTGTAAGCCATGAACATGGTTACAATTTTACTGCAATTCGGTACCACTTTATTGACAGCTAGGATTTTATTTTACAATTTGACATTGATTTTATTTTATAATTTTACATTGTTTTCTAGGAGGGACTTACCATTTCTTCACCTCCATCATTGTCATAATTTTAATTTTTGTCCATTTTGATGATAATTTGGCATCTTTATTTGTGGTTTCTTGATTACTAAAGACAAATCTTCATTATTCTTTCAGAAGAATTTTTACTGAATTGTACTGATGGTACTTTAGAGGTGTGGAATTTTACTTAGCAGTTTTGGTTGGTCTGGCAGGTGTAGGGAGCCAGTTCTCTGGTAACCACGTGCCTGGAGGTTGTGCACTGGCTCTGGAGGGTGCCCCTTTTGTAGCCCAGCATGCTGTTTTCTTTCTCTCCTTTGCTGGCTCTTCCAACTTCCACCCTTGGGTCTTCCCTCCTGTCTCCTCCTCCCTAGGTCAGTGATGGTGAACCTTATAGAGCTTTCAGTGATATAAACAGCCTGCTACAGCATGCTAACAATAGATTGCCACCACTGCCTTAAGTCATCTCCATTCGTGTGACCTTGAATGTCATTTGGCTGTGGATGACACCCTGTTCACTTCAAACTGGATTCGTAGTATCTCTGTTTGGATGCCTGAGGCACATTCACATTTGATGTGTCCCAAACTCCTCAATTAGCATTTACCTTAAAGAAGCACATTTCCCTTGTAGTCCTTTTCTGGACATCCAGTTGCTTGACCCAAACTTGACATTGTCACTGATGCTCTTTTTTTTTGGGCTCATTTTGTCTTTAACGAATTAAATAAAACTACTTAGCTTTTCCTTCATACTGCCCACATTCCTCCTTTGTTAACCGTGTTAGTCGCATGCTCCTGTGGTCTCTTCTAAATTGCTTCTGGCGGCTTTGGGTGGTCTGTGATGCAGCCCAGCCTCTCCTAGACTTTTCCACACTGCAGCCACAGTGGTCTGTTAAAAGTCATGGCAGTCCTTGGCTCATTACTCCTACAGGTTCCTCCTCAGGGGACCCCCCTACCCCCCACCCCCCCCAGCGTGGTCAGTCTCCGCCTCCTTCTCACTCCTTCCTCCTTTGCTCAGCAGTGGCCTCAGCAGCAGCTGCTCAGCCTTCTCTGAACACATCCAGCAGGCTTCCATCACAGGACCTCTGTGCCTCTTCCACCAGCCCTGCTACCCTGTACTCAGAGGTCCCTTCTCCCTGGGGCCTTTTGAATCCCTTAGATTTAGGGACACAAATACTCCATGTTTACTGTCAGCATTGCTTTTGCCTCTTACCTCAATGTTTCATTTTTCTTCCTTGTACATATTGTCTCTGGATATGTGTACTTTTTAAAAAAATCTATTTCTGGGGCCGGCGGTATAGCTCAGCGGACTAAAAGCTTACATAGGTAAACACAGGGACCAGGGTTTGATCCCTGGTTCCCTATGCGGCCTTGGCCCCATATACGGTGTGGTATGCCGCCTGGCCCCGCCCCGCATGCAACCCGGGCGCGGTGACGCACGCCTGTGGAACCACAGCAAAAGCGGGAGGCAAAAAAATTAAAAAGTAAATAAAAAATAAAGCCGGGCATGGTGGGGCATGGTGGCGCATGCCTGTAATCCCAGCACTCGGGAGGCTGAGGCAGGAGGATTGTTGTGAGTTTGAGACCAGCCTGAGCTACAAAGTGAGCTTAAGGCCAGACTGAACTGCATAGTGAGACCCTGTCTCAAAAAGACAAAAAAAAAAAAAAAGAAAAAGAAAAAAAATAAATAAATAAATAAATAAAAAAATCTATTTCTAACTGGTAGAAAATGAATTATATAAAGATGAGGATTTGGTATTGCTCACTGCCCTAGGATTCTGCCTAGCATATAGTACGTAGTGAATAGTTATTACTAAACTCACAGCTATGAAAACAGGGCTATAATTTATGGGAAATAATTCAGTATTATCATTTATAGAATTTGATAAAATTTTCTATTAAATTCCATCTCTAAAATTGAATGTTAGGCATAATAAATGCAGTATTTATACTTTCTTTATAAATAATATTGGTTATGTCCTCAGAGTTGTTGTAAGTATTAGTAAGTGACTTGTTAATTTCTTTTCTGTTGTTAGGGTTTTTTTTTTGGTATAGGGTCTCACTATGCAGCCCACATTCATAGTGCCTTGTTAATTTGCAGTTTACTGGCCATGATGGGTCCAAAAACTAGAAAATGACTCAGATTTTCCAACTATTCGATTTCTTATTCTTAATAATTGACAGCTTTACAAAGATTGGGGCTACTTTTCAGCAGCTCCAGAAAAGCAAAGTTTATTCTCTTTCTGCTGACTTATTTCTTTTCAGTTGGACAGCTTTTCAACATGTGCAGGACTCTTGTCTTCCCAGAGCACTTGGTCTGTGGCTGCAATACCTTGGGCTAACCCTACGTAGGCAGGGATGCATCAGGCATGACCAAGCTGGGGCAGAAGGAAGACTCAGAAGGGATTGTTTCTCCTTTACTGTGTTGTTGAATGGGTCTTGATGAGAAGAGTGGGTGAGGGTTGGCATGCTTTCTAGCCTGAAGATTTGTTTGGGCAGAGATGTGCAGGTGCAGAGCTGGCCAGTGCAGTGTCCCATGAAAGGGGACTTTGAGGGGAACACTGGCTTGGGATTTATATTTTTCTGCTCCCAGATTCTCTGAGCCTTTATGCTCTGATAGTTGATTCTGACTTTGGTCTGCTTTGACACTGCAAAGCCATTCTGGGTTTGTTTGTTTTGTTTTTTCCCTTCTTGGCAAAACCAAAAATTTAATTAAATGGCCAAAAAAGAAAACAAAACATTGTATTGATTGCATATAAAAGACCCTTCAGAAATAATTTTAAGTCAAAATATTCTGAGACAATTTAGAAAATTGAGAACTTTGGGTGAAATTAATGACAACTTTTTTTTTTTTTTAATGACAGCATTTTTAAATACTACATGCAGTAGAACTTTTGTATGGTAGACAACATTTTTTCCCAGTTAAATTTTTTCTTTATGCATTCCATTTCTGCCCTATCTCATCCTAAAACTTACTTCAGAGAGGCTGGCACTTGTCCCTGGACATAATACCATGGCACGAGGTGGTAGTACAGACAGTGTAAGTGTGATGCGCCACGTGGCAAGGGATTGTCTTCCCTGATGCCTGCCTGGTTCCTGTTCAGTGCTGTAACTTCACCTGACATTGCGGGGCCCACGCAGAGCCACAGGAAAACATACATACTTCCAGTGACAAAGGTGGACTCACTTCTGCTTCCTTGTAAGGCAAAATAAGAACATAAAATAAGAACATTTAGAGTTATAATATAAAAACAAGAGGTAATCATGAAACACTCTCAAATGAAGTCTCAAGATAGGATATTGTGATTTTAAAATCCTATTCTTCTTCACAGCTGTGGTAGGCTTGTTTCCTGTGTTATCCCTGATTACTTTCTTTAATGGATAGAAGGATTATGGTTTCTAAAGAAAAGGCGACACTTAAGCGTTTGTGCTTGATGGTGAGGTCTGTAGTACCTGGAAAGCCAGGGCTAGTCTAGCATAAAAAATGGGACTATATTAACAAGGAATTTGACAACTGATGGCTTTGACCTGGAAAGTTATTTCACTTAATAGCACTGATCTGTTGGAATGACAGATAAAACTGATACAGAAAAGTAGTCCTTGGATTGAAAAGGCATTTAACATGGTGATGCCTGGTCCCTATGTTCTGCAGTCATGAACAGAGAGTATCACTGGGCCTTCATCTGTGACACAGTTTATCCTCAAGGATGTAGACATTGTCTTCTGCTGGGTCTCACAGTCACAAAGCTTAAATTTGAGGATGGGTTCACATGTTGCTTAGTATCCATATCTTTTTGCCAATGTACTTAGTGATGACTACCAAAATAATAAATGAAGTCAAGCTACAAAGAAGGACTCTGATATAGAGTCTGTCGGTGCTTGCCCATCAGTCTTGTGCTGGAACACCTGCTGCAAGCCAGCTAGATGTCTGGTGGTACCCTGAGTTCGTGTTCTCTAAAATTACAGAAAGAATTCAAGGAACAATGGTGGTGAAGTGTAGGAATTATTTATTGTGAGAAAGAAAAGCTTCTGTCTAAGAGCAACAAAAGGGGTTCCCAAGTCAGGGAGCCTAAAAACCATTCTGTTGTACATGTAATTGATTAGTATCATTCTTGATTATTAACAGTATGTGTGTATAATATTTCTTTGGTTAAGAATCTTCAAGAATCTTTTGTTGTTTTGTATCAATTAAAGTTATTTAAAGCCATTGCTTTTTAAGGACTGTGTATACCTGATTTTTATCACAAATTATTTTTTCAGAGTTTCTGGAACCATGCAGACAAAAGATAATAGGGTTTTTAATCTGAGACCTTGGAATTTTCATTTTTTACTTTTTTGTTGTTGTTGTAACTACTCTTCCTTTTTTTTGTTGTGGGAATTTAGGCAGCCATGGCTAAAGAAGCATGATTTCTTTAAGTAGATAATTCTGTTCTGCAGTAATAACATCAGATAATGCCACAAAGTTGACCCATTCTGGTTGGATGAAAGTTTTTTATAAATGAAGTACTCCACCTCGCCTTATTCACCAGATGGTGTTTTAACAGTTGGAGTGAAAATCTTGACATAATTTTTCCCTTGTGGCATCCGTTTTGTAGGTATATGTATAAAGACTAATTTGGAAATGTTGGTCTTCATTTTTTTTGAGAGAATTGTTTTCCCTGGAATTAATCTCTGCTCTAAACTAGCAACTCTACAACATGAAAATTTCTTCACTCCAGACTGTTCTAAAAAATAAGACACTGACTTGTTCTAATTTTAATGTGCCTATTTTAAATTTCCTGTACCAGTTCCATAATGATGTTGAAAAGATAACAGTGTGGGTAATAAAGTGTTTCCTTTTGCTGTTGATTTTATTTTCTGAGGGAAAATGTGAATTTTTGACAAATATATCTCGAATAGATGAAGTGACTTAAAAATTATGAAGAAAAATACATATTTTCAGGTGCTGTGGTTTTGAGTTTAGACACACACACATCTCATGGAATCAAGAGCAAAGGCTGAGAAGCCAGGCTGTTGCCCACGGGGCTGTCCCCATCATATGGGGGTCCACCTCCCTGTTGGGGGTACCTCTGGGCAACAGTTCTGAGCCTGGCCACCATGCAGCAGTGTCTGTCATTCCTGAGTCCTGGACAGCAGTGTCTCCTTACTGGAGCTGAATGAGTGCTCACATGATGCTATTTAATGTAAGATGGTTCAGCACAGAAGTTGTTGCCTTTTCAGGGGCAAACAGTTTTATCAAATGCTTCTGTGGAGCCAAGGAGTCTTGATGTCATTTCCTGTATTTTTGATCTAACATAAATCTGGTATCAGCCCAGTACAGAAGTACACAGGGAGAAAGCACAGCAGAAGCCATTCACTCCCATCTGCTCTGGAAATTCTGGAAGGTGTGGAGGTAGGCACAGCTCTCATCTCCACTCCCCAGGCAGTGCAAGTGGTGGCTACTTAGAGGCCATTTGCCCTCACCCCTGTGGCTCTCTCCATGAAAACCGCAACCCAGGAAGCTCACTCCCTAAACTCAGATGAAACTTGGCATTTAATGATGGGAACAGGTTGTAGGTACCCAATGTATAATGGGATCAAAGAAAAATAACCAGAATCAAGAGCTGCATGTCTTTCTAGAATTCAGTTTTTAATAGTATAAAAATTTGGGACATCAAGTCTCTGTTTAGACAGGTACTATGCATCTGTGGTTTCTGCTAGTGGGGAATCTGAGCCAGAAAGATTGATAGAGCTTAGAGTTCAATGTCAGGGTTTTGCAGTGTAGCAATACTTCATCTTGAGACCAAATTTGTGTGTGTGTGTGATGCTAAGGTGTGAACTCAGGGCCTTATGCATGTAAGGCAAGATCACTCCCACTGAGTCACATACCCAGCTCTAAGACTTCATTTCAAAGCAAAGGTTTCTCCAGATTTGATAGCCACACTTCAGAGTGCAAATAGGACTCAACTATTTTATTATTATTATATATATATATTTTCAATTATTTTAATGTTGTAGAGCCGGGGATTGAACTCAGGCCTCTGCCCTTGCCAGGGAAGCACTTACTCCACTGAGCCATCTCTTGGCCCCCTCAATAATTTTGTTGAGAAACAAATAGCAATGAGACACTTTCAAATCAAATTAGTAGGACAGTTTCAATAATTGATATATTGCATATTATTTTCTTAGTGGTTATTTGTTGTACAAGATGCAGACATACTCTATTTATAAACACTATTAGAACAGATCCCTCTATTCATTGAAGGACTCTTTAAGGACTTTTGGTATACTTTAATGACACTCACCTGCACAGTTAATGCCAATAGCCTCACAGCCATGCAGGAGCTGACCATATATTTAAATCTTCTTAACTTAAATGTGTTAGAAATGGAATTAATCTTTGAGTAAACAAGAGTATGGGGCTGAGGAGATACCTCAGTAGAATAAACTCTTGGCTGGCAAGGGCAGGGTCCTTAGTTCAATCCCCAGTACTGATGGCAAAAAGAAATAAATAAACAAATAAGAGCATAGTTTGGGAGCCTTGATTCTGAATCAAGACGGTATTAGACTATGTAGAGTAGCACACAGAAACCAAAGGGCAGTCTATATACGTTTGTAGGACACACTTGGGGTCTTGCTCATTTAACTGATATTTTCTGTAGAACATTCATATTGAACATCAAGAGACATCTCTCAGCATTCATCATAAAACTAAAATTTATAAACATAAGAGGACACATCACTTCTATACAATGTACTGGCACACTTATTAAACAGCATTACCATTTGGTAATGTCTTGGTTGCTTGTGGTTTACTAGGAAAAGTTTAGGTGTTTTTAAATAGATGTTTGTTTTTTGTTACTTTAGTTACTGACATCTCCCTTGTTTTGTTTTTGACTAAGGCTTTTCTGCAGACTTATTTTCAATGTCTTTTCCTGACATAGTCTTTGATCTTTTCCTTTTTTCTATGTATACTAAATCCGTTCTGTCTGCTGCAAACCCCACTATGCCCACAGTGTTACTCATCAGCCTAATCTGCACGGTTCCAGTTGACATAATGGTGTTCACTCAAGGTTAATATGAAAGTACTAAGTTGAAGGCCAGAGGTTCTTGATTTTTTTTTTTTTTCTTTACTACCTGCAGCAAGGGTAGACCATGTGGCTGCCTATTTCATTCTTTACATGGACTTTCATTCTCTTTCTCAGTGGAGTAACTTTGGTATACATTTATTTTGAATGTGAGAGGCTTACACATTTTTGTAAGCCAGCCATTGTATTTTAGAAATTTGGCATTTAAGAGAAGCTGCTGCTTGGTTTAAAATTAGCAATTCAAGCTGTAATTATAATTTATACCCTCAAAAATCCTTCAAACCTCACTGCACACATTCCCATGTATTCTCAAATACAAGATTATATGGCCTCAGGAATCTTCCTTGTGTTCTGGGGGCATTAGGAGATGCATTCTAGTTTCCACTTTTCTGTCAGAAATCATGCTGCCAGGTATTTGCTCTCTCTCCTTTGATCAAAAGAATGTTTTTGTCAACAGAATGCTGGACTTCAGTGTAAAGAATGTTAATGTGTACCCTCAGCTGCAAATTGGGGGGCTGTGTAAGGTGGTGAAGTACAGTAGGAAGCATCATCTTATTGGAGTTTCATCCACGAAATATAATACGTGTGAAGTGATGTTAGGTTATGGATTTACAAAACTGCATTGCATATACTCATAAAAATAGTTTTAAGGGAATTTTATAAAAATACTAGTAGTAATAGTCATCTTTCTAAATAATACAGAATTTATAATTACTGGATTCTTAAAGATTTATTACTCCTTTTAAGGAAAAATTCCATGTAAACTGTGAAGCCGTAATAGACAGGGATTTGTATTTAAATAAATAAGGGCTATCATCACTGGTGCACAACACAGATAAGGTGGTCTTTGGTTTACTGGTTACATTACCAAACATCAAATTCTGGCCCACTGTATCCTTAAAGGAGGTTTTAATTGCATAAACAAAACTTACTTGCATGATTCTAATAAATGTTAACAGGCTGCTTCTGTTAGGCTAAGTAATATTTCTAGCTGGAAAAGTGAGCTCTGCAAAAGGCTTGGCTCAGGCAGGGACTTTCCACTTCTCCAGCAGGTGTCACTGTCTGACAGTGATGGAGGGCCTGGGTCATCTTACTTGTAAAATATATCTTGAGGGAAGTTGTTCAATATAAATTTATGCAAACATGTACTTAGGAAAACCATGTGGCTGCATAGCTCGCTGTTTTCTTCTATGAGTTGCAGTTAACAAAAAAATAATTATTTTGTGCTTACTAAATTTTATTCTATATTGGGAACATTTGTATGAGTGGGGAATGTGCCTGGGAAGACATAAATTTAATGGAACTTTCAGGACCTACCTATTTTATGAATTTGGTAAGCAAGTATTAATTTCTTTTGTCTGTTTTAGAGTCTGTGTAACTGCACAGGGATGAACCAGAGCATGTCGTGTCTTAGGGTAAGATCCTGGGTTGTACACACCAAAGGAGTAGTTAAAAAGGAAGGTTATCCTACTAGAATAAGAATAGGAATTTCTAAATGCATGAAAACTTGAGTTCATTCCTAGCTTTGATGACTTCTGGTTGTATAAATTTTCTAGCTTCCTTCGATAAGATGGCTTTGCTATGAACTCTGTCATTGGACTCTTGTTAAGTTTAAACATGGTAGTATGGTGTAGACTTCACACATTTTCTGTGGAGGGCCATGTGGATATGTTTAAGTGTGACAGGCTAGACGTTCTTTGTCATAGCTAGTAAGCCTGTGATTGTAACACAGTAGATAAAAAACAGCTGTGGCAGTTTTTAGACAGGCAAAAGTTTGTTCTTAAGAACAAGCTGTGAGCCATACATGGCCAAGGAGCCCTGCTCACCCCTAATGTAACAGGTCTTCATGGTAGAGTCATAGCTCTTACACGAGCGGAATAAACAGCATCACAGAGTCACATCGGGTGAGTTCTTGGGAGTACTTACCAATGCCTTCTCATTCTCCTTGACATGTCAGTCAGGGACAGCACTTTGCTTCTGTTGCATACTTCTGAAAAGTGTCAGTGATCTTCTTTTGGAACAGTGACATAGGGACCTAGGAAGTAACACATGCAGATTTTTATAAGTATAAATCTAAATATAGAACAGAGTTGTCTGTGCTGCCTTGGTGCTGTGAATATGTAAAAGGATGCTATCCTTTTGGCCTGTTTGTACTGCCTGTCTCATTTCTTTCATTCCACCAGGTCAATCTTCTGTGACTGTAGTCATCCAGTTTTGACGCGTTGACAGTGACCTTAGGTTAAGGAAGTGCATGACAATTGTGTATTCAGAGAGAGAAAATCACCATACTCTGTCATACCCCTTGTGAGCCCATTGCAAGCTGCTGGCAAGTGGTTCTGAGTAGGAGGAAAGTCCAGGGAAGCCACACCTGCTGCTAGTGTGGATCTGAAACTTGTGGGATAAAGGCAAATCTACACATGGGATGGAGAGATAGAAGAGAGATCAGTGAATCCAGTGAAATATCTCCTAGCCTGTGCTTCAGTAGCATCGTTGGCTTCCAAGGCAGATAGGTGCTCTGTAGTTAGGTTAGATCAGATAAGAAAAAAAGTATAAGAAATTAAGAAGACAAAGGAGAAACAGTTGAAAAAAGAGACAAAACAATTGAGATTAAATGAGAGCCAAATAGTTTCATGTTCGCCCTCTGAAAAGATATAGTGTTATTTTAAAATTCTTCATATAAATTTCGTATATTGAAAAAGAAATGAGGATCCTTCTGGAAATATATATAGATGCATAAATTTATATTTAAGTCTTCAAATTCCAGTTATAAAATACACTACATTTGTTAGAGAAGTTACTAGTTTAGGTTCTTCTTGGTGATGATTTTGTATGTTTTTATAATTATATATAAAACTCTTAACATCTGTAGTTGTGAACATTGAACGAGGCATATTTATAAGAATCTGACTTGTCAACTGCTAATTCCTTGTTGGCCTTCGTTCAGCTCATGCTGTAGTAAGATTGCTAAATTTTAGCCGAATGTGAAATATGTACCACACACAAAGGTGGGTTTTAATCTTATCTCTGATGCTTGAGTTCAACACTTTAAAAATAAGTACGTTTTTAATTTTAAAGAAATGGTTTTTTTAAGAGAATACAAATTAGAATTAAAACAAAAAATTGCAGGTGATAACAGATTTTAATTTAACAAAGTAATATGGATTTCATAGTATTTGTTGTAATACATAGTATTGTCGTCCAGCCAGTTTATTCATATTACCAGATATATGCATGTAAAATTGGAAGAAAAGTATATTAAGTAAAAAAGGAGAAACAATTAAAAAAAAGAGACAAAACAAATTTAAGCATTAACTGCTTCTTTACATAGACCAGCAGAAATGCTTATCAAAAATCAGATCCATAGTTAGTCCTTTAATTATGATCAAATGGTAGGTAGTGCTTTATGAATAGTGCTGAACTAAATTCTCTGGGACCAGAGTGAAGCGATTCCACTATAATGTGTACAGCTGAATAAGAAATACAGAATATAGGTATAAAATGAGAGCAGTTTGAAGTAGTAAACATTTGGTGTCTACAGGTTAGGCAGATTTAAGAGAAATTCCCTATATTTCCAAATTAATCAAAGGAACAGTTAGAATTGATTTCAAGGATTGATAACTTTCTATTAAAAGGAGAAAAACATGTTTGTGGGGATAATGGAGAGTAGGCATTGTGAAAGAGCACAGTATTGGTCTTTAGAGAATAAAATCAAGACCCTGGAGAATTGAGAAATAGTTTGTATGAACTTTTTCAGAAGATAATTTTCATCATACAGAAACATTGCAGAGTAGCATAGAGTCCTAATGTACTCAGCTTCCCATCATGTCAGCCTCTTACCTAACTACAGAGGTCCTGTCTACCTTAGAAGCCAACCAAAGCACAGGCCAGGGGGCATTTCACCAGGTTCCCTCACTGATCTCTATTTTGTCCATACTATGTGTAGGCACAGTGTGTCTGCTGGGGCTTCAGTGTATTGCTCAGTCTTGCCAGAATTTCCAGACCTGGACAAAGAATACTGAAGTTGTTTTTGAAGGCTGTTCTTCACTTTGTGCTCTCAGAAAGTATTATGATGAAGTTGAGGTTGTGCATGTTAGAGTTCCATGAGCTGTGTGCTTTCCCAGGTGCATCATGATCACTTATGAGGTGCTATCTGTAGGACTCTACTGTGAACTTGGGGTTTGCCTTTGTAGTCATGTCTTTGTGGGGAAACACTTTGAGACCATGAAAATACCCTGCTCAGACATAAGTGTGTTGTGACTGCTGCTGCTGTGGGGTTCTGACCTGTTATTTGGAATCTTTCTGAAAGGAAAGGTAACCATCCATCCATCCATCCATCCATCCATCCATCCATCCATCCATCCATCCATCCATCCATCTCTGTGGGTATGGGCTCAGGCTGTGTATTTTATTCCTTTGGTTATAATTCAGTACTAGTGCTATTTGTTGGCTAGCTCCGGTTCCAGTGTTGGTTGTAGCTGTTGATAACTCTTTGAGCTCTTCTACCTTCTATTCCTATGCATTTCCAACATATCTCCATTTTTAAGCAGTTCTTTACTCACTGATACTTGATGATATTCCAGCCTTGCAATGGGCCATTTCTCTAAGGACTTCTGGCTCCTTAAACTGGAGAATGATGTTTAGATGCTACAGGTGTGCACATTGCTGCTGACCTGTCACTGCTCTGGTTCCTCAGATTAGACCAAGGAAACACAGGTGGGCCTGTACACATGTGCTAGGTACACATACACTTCTAATTCTGCTGCACCAGTTGGAACTTGATTCCAGCCCTCTCTGTTCCCTGATGAGAAGCCTTATTCTCATCTATAGCTAGATACATTTGTTTTTCTCAAGTAAAGTTTTGTTTCAGAAATCCATGTAAATAACCCTGTGTAAGAAACAGATTTCCCAGCTAGAGTCCAACGTGTACAGCCCCTTTTTGTCTTTTTGTCTGGTTGGGACCCTCCCTTCCATTCCATGTTACTCAGACTATAATTCATAAAGATTGTCTGTTACAAGGACAAAACTTACTTTTCAATAGCAACTAGTAGTATAAATGAAACAAATTAGCATTTAAGTTTGTATGTATGGTTTATTTCATTTCACATTTTGTTCTCAAGTTACATTCATTTCTCCTAAGAATGTATGATGTTTGTCTTTATGGCAGAGTAGTACTTCATTGTGTGTTAAAACCACTTTTCTTATCTTTTCATCTGGTGATGTATGTACACACAGTTTCCAAAATCTAGCTATTATAGGGCCAGCGAGATAGCTCAGCGGACTAAGCACCTGCTTTGGCAAGTACAGGGACCAGGGGTTCGATCCTTGGTCCCACATGCTGCGTGGGCTATACCCCTGGGGCACCCTGAGGTGTGATGGTGTGTGCCTGTCACCCTAGAGGTGGGGAGACTGAAAGCAGGAGGATCACCACCAGTCTGAGCTGCATAGTGAGACCCTGCACCAAATACCTAAAATGAAAATAAATAAATTCTGTGCTGCTATACATATGGGTATGCATGTATCCTAATTGTATAATTTTTTACCGTTTGAGGAAGTAATATAGAAGGGTCAAATGTAATTTCTGTTTTTAATTTGTGAAGGATGTTCATGCTAATTTCCAGAGTGCTTGTACTGGTTTACATTCCCACCAACAAGGTAGAAGATTTTCTTTATCCTAATACCCTCATCAGCATTTGTTGTCATTTGAATTTTTAATTATTATTTTTATTTGCATTTCTCTGTTGACTAGTGTTTTTGAACATTTCTTCAAGTGTTTATTGGCCAGTTATACTTCCTTGGGGAAAGTGTCTTTTCATTTTTTAATTTATTTGCTTATTTATTTATTTTTGCCTTTTTTGACACAGGGTTTCACTATGAAGGTCAGATTGGCCTTGTGACCTCAAACTCATAGCAGTTCTCCTGCCTTGGCCTCCCAAGCTAAGATTATAGGTGTGTGCCACCATGCCTGGCTTCTTTACATTTTTGTTTCCTGGGTGTGATTGGGTCTTTTATTTTGGGAGGTCTATTTTTTTTTAATTCTTTATATATTCTAGATGTTAGTCCTTTGTCTGAGGAATAGCTGGTAAAAGCATTTTTGTCATTCTGATTCTTCATTCTGCTGTTTCTTTTGATGTGCAGAAGCTTATTAATTTGATATCTCATATGCTATTTCATTGGAGTTCTTTTCAGAAAGTCCCTGCCTATTTAAACAGTTACCTGTTTTATCTTTCAGCAGATTATTTCTGTTCTAACATTTTATCCATCTTGATTTTACATTTATTGCATTCTGTTTGTCAATTTCTTTTTTTTTTTTCCCCATTTCTTTCTTTTTTTGGTGGAGTCAGGGATTGAACTCAGGCCCTTGCTCTTGTCAGGAGAGTGCTTATTCTACTGAGCCATCTCCCTGGCTCCCTATTTGCCAGTTTCTTGTTAAGGAATTTTACACCTACATTCATTAGACGAATTGGCCTGTAGTGTTCTGTCTTAGTTGGATCCTTGTCTGATTTGGGCGGCAGGCTAATGCTAGCTTCCAGGAATCAATTTGAGAGTAGGACTGCCCTCTACATTTCATTAAAGAGTTTGAGGAGTGTTGGTGTTAGCTATCACTTGAATTAGCTGTAGCATTCAGTAGTTAATCCATCAGGCCTTGTGCTTTTCTTGGTGGGAGGTTTTTTTTTATTACTAAAGTTTGTTACCGTTTATTAGATTATTCAAGATTTTTAAGTCTTCTTGGTTGAGTTTTGGTAATTCATATGTGTCTACATTTCTCCTGTGTTCTCTAGTTCTGTGGCCTGTCTGTTTACGAAGCAAATTTATGAATTGCTAATAATAATAATTTTATGATTTCAGCAAAGTCATGATTTTACCTTTTTCGTTTTTAACTCCATTGACTTGTATCTGTTCTTTCCCTTTTTTGGGTAAGATTAACTAAGGGTTTGTGTGTTTAATTTATTCTGTCAAAGAACCATTCCCCAATTCATTGATTCTTTATATTGCTTTCTGAGTCTTCATCTCATTGATTTCTGCCCTGCTCTTTATAAATTCTTTCCTACTGTAATCCATGGGTTTGGATTATTCTTATTTTTCTAGGACCTTGAAGTGCATGATTCGGTTGTTTATTAGGGCTCATTCTGTTTTCTTGGCATTACAGCTTTAAACTCCCCTATAAAACTGCTTTTATTGTAACTCATAAGTGCTAGTATGTTTTACTGGCATTATTTAATTCTAGGAACTGTCTTATTTCTTTAATTTTTTTCTGTGACCCTCTGATTATTCAAGAGTAATTTGTTTAATTTCCATATATTTACACAGTGTCTGTAGTTTCTTTTGCTATTGATTTCTAGTTTCATTGCACTGTTATCTAATAATATATGTGAGAAAATTTTTATTCTTTGCATTTATTTAAGCATGTTTTGTTAGCTAGTATATTTTGGAGAAAGTACCATATACTGATGAAAAGAATCTGTATTCTGTTATTGAAAGTAACTCTATAGATACATAAGAAGTCCATTTGCTCAGATGTTTGGTTCAACTCTGCTATCTGTCAACTTTTTGCTTAGTGTGTCTATTTTTTATAGTGTGGTACTGAAATCCACAAGGTTGATTTTCATCTAGTTTTTTATTTCCATTAGTGTTTCCTTAATGTAGTTGGGTACCCCATAGTTTGGTGCATTTATTTTTAAAATTTTTATCTTTTCTTGTTGAATAGTTCCATTAACCAATATGCAGTGTCCTTTGTCTTTTTTTTTTTTTTTTTTTTTAATGTATTTAGTACAGGGTCTACAGGGTCTTACTACACAGATCGAACTTGTAGTGATCCTTCCTGTTTCAGCCTCCCAAGCGATGGGATTACAGGCATGCACCACCATACCCAGTCTCAATCACCATCTCAGCATGCTGTGTGGGGCAGGGTTGGCACGGCAGGCTGGGAATCAAACCCATGTTGGTCCACTAAGCTATCTGACTGGCTCCATGTTGTCTCTTTTAATCAACTTTGGCTTCAAGTCCACTGTATCTGAGAATAGGATAGCTATTCCTACTTATTTTGTGACTTCTATTGTATGGAATATTGTTTTCCACCTTTTAATTTCTAGTTTATGAATTTATTTTTGAGTTAGATGTATTTATGTTGAGAAGTCTTGTAATTCTTACAGGTTTTTCTTTTTAGGTGATTTTTCTCTTAACAGTTTCTAAGATTCTCTTCTTACATTGAATTTCTGTTATTTTAATAATTATGTGCGATGGAGTGGTTTTATTTCTGGTCATAGCTATTCAGGGTTCTGTATACGTCACTTACGTATATATTAAATTCTTTTTCCATGGCTAGAAAGTTTTCTATTGTTACTTCTATAAACAGATTTTTAATATGCCCTTTGGCCTGTCTTCTGATTTTTCATTAAATTCCAGTTATTCTAATATTGATGCTATTGAGTCCATTTTTTATACTCTTTATTTTTAATATATCTTTCACAAATTGATCACTAACCACAGCCCTGTCTCCTGAATCTGTCACTGTCCTCACATTGGTGGCTTATGAACATTTTTTTATGTGTGTTTTCACTCTTCAGTTTGATGCCTAAGAATTGAATTTTAGGTCATATGGGATGAATGTGGTTAGCTTTGGAAGAAATAGTCAAGTTTTCAAAGCAATTCTACCAGTACCTCTGTTCACACCAGCAACAGATGAAAATTCTCTTATTACTCTTTTACCTTAGAAAGTTCTTTTTCGTAATCATAACTATAAAAATTATATTTTTATAGTTGACTTATGTTTTTGTAATTGGTACTGTTTTTCATTTGCAGCCTTTTTATTTCATTCTTTTTAATTACTTTCTGTCTCTCACCTGAAATGAAATATTGTTTCCCATCTTTCCCATAAAAGCTTAGAGTATACTAATCATAATTATTTAAAATTCTTTGTCATTTATGATAACCTATTTGATTTCAATTCTGGTTGTTTTGTCTCTTCCCTTTTTAATTTTTAAGCTTTTTTATTTTATATATTTAGTGCAGGGTCTATAGGGTCTGAGTGCACATATAGGACTTACAGTGATCCTCCTGTTTTCAGGCTCCCAAGTGCTGGGATTACAGTTTCACACCACCACACCCAGCATCAGTTGCCCTCTCAGCATAACCTGGGGATGGGGCCACCACAGCACACCAGGGATCAAACCTGGTCCCTGTGCCTGCCTAAATAGGCACTTTAGTCTGCTGAGCTATCTGGCCGGCCTTCTCTTCCTTTTTTTTTGGCAGAAGTGGGGATTGAACTCAGGCCCTTGTGTTTGCCAGGGAAGTGCTTATTCTACTGAGTCATCTCCCTGGCCCCTTTCTTCCCTTTTTATGTGCCTTATAGTTTTGTGACAAAGCTGGACATCTTATAAGCCTGCTGTGTACTGAGGGGGCAGGCAGGATCCAACCACACTCCCTGTACCCTGAGGACAGGGTACAGGGCAATGTAAAACTTGTTAGTTTATTTCTCAACTTTTTTGTTTAATGTTTGGGGCTAGTTGACTGAAAGCAGTGAAGGTGATACTGTCTGCATATGTGCACATCCTGTGTCACAGTTGAATTGCATGTGACTTTGTATGCTTTTTCACTCCTCTCCTTTTAAACTGTTCAGAAGCCATTAACTTTCTAAGAGGAAGTGTCTGTAATTTACAATACTTTGATTAAGTGAAAATTATAAATAGAGTTCAACATAAGTAAGTATTTGTAACACTATTCTTGGACAGCTTCATTCTTCCTTATTAAACCTAGACTTTTGTGAGCTATGTGTATTAATGACTTTTAGATAATGTTCCTCTTCCTGTGATAAATGGGTTAAAAATGGACAAGTCTAAAATTTGACAGTGCATTTAAAGATTGAAATTTTTTAAAAGAATGTGTAAGATGTGAAATTTGCTATGGAAATCTGAAGTAATAATCAAGGATTAAAGAAAGTTATTGTGATCACAGAACAAATGCCATCAAGTTTTAATTTTAACTTGTTCAGTAAAAGGAAGATATAGGGAAGTAGAGGAAAAAAGAGACTGAAAAAAGTTGGCATTGATTCTGGATTAATTTTTGTCTGGTTGTCATATTCTAGGAATTTTTCAAGTCTAGTGCTGGAATCTTCACTCTTGTTTTTCCTAGTTCCTGTTTCCTTTGTACATTGCCCTCTTCTCATCCTTTTCCAAGGCTCATCTTTAACACGCTCACCATGGCCATGTCACTGTCCCTTAGTCCCTCAGTTGGAATTCCTGTCGTGTGGACTGCTGCATCTCCAACAGGACCCTCCCTTTATGCTTCTCTTAGTGTCACCAGCTTTGGAAAACTAAAAGATTGTATTTGGGTGCTGTGAGCCACTCTCTAATGCACCCTTTTGGTTATTTTCCTAGATGAAAAACAGAGATTCAACTATGAGCGGTCTGGATGTGACCCTGAGGAATCTGATGGTCCAGATGAGGATGATAATGAAAATGAAGAGGATGATGAAGACAGCCAGGCTGAGTCCATCCTGTCTGCTGTCCCATCCGTCACAGCCAGCCCGCAGCATATGCCACTTAGAAGTGGCCTTCAGGATGCTCTGAGTGGTGAGGAGGACATCAGGATTCCGGATTGCTTCTCTGGGGTGCACGTGGACCCCATGGACCTGCTGCCAAGAGCACTGCTCACCAGGATGACCGTGCTGAGCACCGTGCAATCTGACCTCAGCGAGAAGGCGAGTTCTCCAGCAAAGGTCCAGATGAAGGCAGCAGAGGGCGAAGACACAGCCCCTTCTGCAGGCTCTGGCATGTCTCCTGAAGCAGCCCCTAGGTCCCCAGGCCATCAGATGTCTGTGGACTACCCAGAATCAGGAGTTGTGCAAAGTTGTTTGGCAGGGAAGACAGTCACAATTACACAGGTAAGTGACCAGTAGCGGTTCTTTTTTTTCTTTTAACCTTTATATATAGAGAGTTTGAAAGAAGAGTTTACAAAAATAGTGCACCTAATGGACCTGTGCACAAGCCAGTTTGTGCTTTGTTGGTTTTCTATTACTGTTTAATGGCGAGAGTTCCTTTGGAATCTTTGGTATTTTAATGAAGATTCACATGTTACACTATAAATCTATGAAAGAACCAACTGCTTCTTTAAAAACTTACCCATTTATTATTATTATTATTTTAATTGGTAATAAAATATGTGTCAGCTGTAAATACAAGTCCTGGTGCTTGTTTATCCTGGGGCGTTCTCTGAATTGTTTTCCACTGGATTTACACTACATTATCCAAATGCTTTGTGCTTTACCCACATTGACAAAATACCTACTGGTTTTCATGGCAAACTTAACGTGACCCAGAAATGTTTTAAGAGCGCACTTTGCTGAGTTGATCAGATGCTGTTGCCACTTGAGCTAGCTCTTCCCAGACCCAGCTGGGGCCGGGTTCTGGCTCTGTGGACCCAGGACAGGCACTCAGTGCCCTCGCCTTGCACCCTGGCCTGGCACCAGTGAGTGGTTCCCAGGAGCATACATCCCCACTGGATCTCCTCATGACTTCTTTGTGTATATGTATAATTTATTTCCAAATGGGACACCTTTGGGTTTGGTGTCCAACAGTGGAGAAAAATAAAGGACCATAAAGGCTTGAATTTCTACAGACTAACTGGCCTAAATTAATATAATTTAGTTAAATCATGTTGGTACTTAAATTATATTGATACAGAAACTAATATGTCAGTTAATGAAATTTCATAATATAGGTTTAATCAAGAAAAAGGCTAATAATTAGGTAAAAGTTTGAGGATAACAGGGAGGTTGGGAAAGATTTATTCCTTCCAGTAGTTTTTCATTCCTTTGGTGTTGGAGACCCACACTTGAAACTTCTCTGACCCCAAATCTCTGGCATCCCTGTCAGCACTTAGAAATCTGATACTTAGTAGAAGTTTCCTAAATGTAGGAATATGTGCACAATGAAGGAGTGACTGCAGGTATTTTTTTTGTTGTTGTTGTTGTTGTTGTTTTAAGTAATGGCTCTTTAATTCATGAATGAAGACTCTTAGTTAATTTTTTCCCTAGTTCAGTCAATGTTCAACATCCAACTAATATTGCAATTTTGCAATAATTCCTAATTACTAAAATAAGGTGGAACCTGTAGTACCAGAAATAATAGCAGCAGCATGCAGAATATAACATGGCAAACTGTCTGAGTTACTCTCAGTTTAAAAGATGATGATAGCAAGGACGTAGGTTTGAAAAGGCAGAGCACTATAGGAAAGTGTTTTTCATCCTAAGAAAAAAAGATTCAGTTGATTTTTTTTTTTGCTTAAAAGTTCATATGTAAACATCAAACTAGTTTCTAAGCAAGCTTACTGTTAAACACCATAAGTGAACTTCCCATCGCTGAGAGTAGGTTAGCCCTAGTATGTGACCAGATCAGTTCTGCCTGCCCAGCTCACGCACCCTTGCCTTGCAGGGCACACCGTCTGGCAGACTCCTTCCTGCTACAGCTGCACCCACTTCACAGCCAGTGGCAGGGGCTCTCTCCACCATCTCCCCACATTCTGAGGCTCAAGAACAGAAGTTGCAAGTAATCCCACAGCCACCTGCAGTCCTGCCTTCTCCCCAGACGCGCTTGTTCAGCCACCTTCCCCTGCATTCCCAGCAGCAATCAAGGACGCCTTACAACATGGTGCCCGTGGGGGGCATCCACGTGGTACCTGCTGGCCTCACCTACTCCACCTTTGTGCCCATTCAGGCCGGGCCAGTGCAGCTCACTATTCCTGCTGTCAATGTCATTCACAGGACCATGGGCCCAACTGCAGATGCCACCCCAGAAGTTCCTGGCACAACAAATCCCAGTGGAGTGGCTGAGTTGAGCAGTGTTGTGCCATGTATTCCCATTGGCCAAATACGTGTGCCAGGCCTGCAGAACCTCACTACCCCGGGCCTGCCATCTCTTCCCTCACTAAGTATGGAAACTGTGAACATTGTAGGCCTGGCCAATGCCAACATTACCCCACAGGGGCACCCACCAGGCCTCTCTCTCAATGCTGTTGGGCTACAGGTATTGACTGCAAGCCCTTCCTCTCAGAGCAGTCCCACCCCTCAGGCACACATTCCAGGTCTCCAGATCTTGAACATAGCCTTGCCGACTCTGATTCCCTCTGTCAGCCAGGTCACCACGGATGCCCAGGCAGCTCCAGAAATATCAGCTTCCCAGGGCAGCGCATGTGACACACAGTCCAAACAGACTTCTGTAGCCAATGCCAGCCGGGTCAGCAGGACCCAGTCTCCTCAGGGGTCACCTAAAATCCAGCAGGAAAACACAAAGAAAATACTTGGTCCCACTGCCCCTGCAGGCAACCATGTGAGGCACAAGGGCTCCAGCAAAGTGGACACAGAAAAGGCAGCCTCTGCATCTCATGTGCAGCCGCAGCCTGAGTGCCCTGCCACCCAGGGCCACCCGGCAGTGTGTGCCACAAAACCTGCCCTGACAGCAAGAGCCATGGTCTCCCCGAAGCCGTCGGGGCCACAGACTCCCTGTGCCGAGAGGCAGGGACCCCGGCCCACTGTGCCGCCACCGCGGCAGGCTCCCCTGCGGCAGCCTGCTGTGCAGTTCAGCGATGTGAGCAGTGACGAGGATGAGGACCGCCTGGTGATAGCAACCTAGGGTTTTATTTTTTTTAAATAACACTTAAAAGGTTTCTTTGAAAACCCCCCTTTCCTTAAAGCACATTTCTCTGGCATAAACTCACAACTAATCTTTGTGCAATCATGAACTTTTGACCAATAATTGTTGTTTTGTGTCAGCTCCAGCCATTTTTGTACATTATTGTATAGACAATTGTGCCTTTTAGGAGTTTTATGTTTAGAAACTGTACAGATTGTTGAATATCTATATACATGAAAATATGTTATATATGTATATGAAATCCAGGTAGTTCTTTGTGTCTAGTAAGAAGATGCCATCAGATAAATCAAATGATTAAATTATATGTTGCACTGTTAAATATAAATTTTTATGACCTTGGGCAAAGTTTCTGTGTATAAATTAGTATGTAAACTTCATATTTATTGTATTCATTAGTCTTAAAAAATGGATCTGTTCTCCTCCTTGTGTAAGACAATAACTTTACACTTCAGACAGATTTTCTGTGTTATGAAATGTTTCAATAAAATATTGTTTACTGACTTACCATGGCCTGAGCTGCATCTTCTTCGCATCACCTGGTGATCGTAGCTGTGTCTGGAGGCAGCCTGGGGCCTCTTCCCGCCTGTGTGTGTGTGGTGCCCGGCTACAGCCCAAATCTGCACACTCCTGTTTTGAGATATTTCATGTAACAGTAGTATGAAATGGGCAAACTTCCTAGGGCTGGATATAATAATTTCTGGTAAACATAAAGTCAGCAGTGGTCCTGTGAGCTTCAGTTTGGGTAGCTCAGGCAACTCTGCCACCCCGTTCAGTAGCTGCAGCCCCTGGCTTCTCATCCTACCTGTGGCATGGAGAGAACCCCCTGCTGTGAGCGAAGCCACAGAGGAACCCAGGTGTGTGGAAGAGCCAAATTCAGGCTGGTAACTAAGATATTAGGAGTTTTTAGAAGCTGTTATTTTTCCTCCTGGGAAATTCACCTTACATTTATTCAGAAAAATGGTCATAAGGAGTACAGATTTTACAGTAATAGTGCAGTATTTTGCATTGCTACCTAAGGATTATAGAAGTTGGATTGGGAGAAAAGTGTTTTGATGTTAGAATATATTTTAGCATACAAAGGCAATTATCACAATTTGAAAGGCATGCTTTATAAAAACGAAGATGGCAGGGACTAAAGTTTTTAGGGAGCCAAGAAGCCTCGAGACCCACTGTCATTTACCCAGCTCACACCTGTGATTTGGGAAGTGCACCCACCTTCTGGAACCTGCTGTCATAACCTCAGCTAGGATCTCCCGGCTTCGATCTGCACCCAGAAGATGATGGTCCACCATGCTTTGGTGTGCGCTTTGACTTAAGTTTATGCTTTATCTCAGATCAAGTAATACAAATCCTCAAAAATAATAGTACAGTTTTTATATTCTGAGATAGGTTTGGAAAGAATTCTGGAAACTTCAACTTTTTGGTTACAGTGCCCAAATAATGCAGTTGTTGAAAAACTAGGTCGATTATCTAATTTTTAAAAATTACTGATTTTAATTTTGTCTTATGACCTTGCATCATACTTTGAATGCCTGAAATTTTTAGTTTTGTAACCCTAATACCCTTTCAGTTTTGTTTTCATGGGTTTTACTGTATAAGTATTTTGCTGTAAATTAAAAGGCAATGCTCAGAATTTTAACATTGTAAAGTTCAGTTTATGTAGACTTAACTTGGGAAATTTCTACATGTTGCCGTATGTTAAACAATGTGGTACATTTGGACATTACCTTGAAAATCTGCCAGAGGATGAAAACTACCAAAGTCCGAGCCTTTGTATTTTGAAATAATCTCTTTACTCAAAAGGGACATTAAATAGTTGATTCCAGGTTTGTGTCTCAGGGAGCTCTGTCCATTTCATATTCCTCAGTACAACTGATGAGCAGAAAATGTAATTCAGAGATGATTGGGCTTCCTTTGGCTTTTTGTTTGTTGGTGCTTTGTGTAAGACCAAGATTGATGGAGGACCAGAGCACAGTGATAGCAGATCTTGTTGATAAGTTACTGGCAAAACTATAAACAGCCTAATGTGAAGCAGTTCTAACATCTTGTGTGATTCTTACTTCAAGGCCAGCATTAGAAGGGTTGGAAAAATAGTTGACAAGTTTAAGGTCATTTTTGTAGTTTTCAAAGATGAGCAATGTTGTTAGGAAAACTCATAAGTTAAAATAAGTCAAGGACATTCAATTAACTTGTTTTCTCCAAATTTACACTGTGATAACTGTTCCTTTCAGAATTATAATTACCTGGTGGTAATACAGAAAATTTCTCTTTTTGAATACAGCATGATACTGCTTTGCACAAGTGTAACACATTTCTCATCAGTTAATCCCTGACTTGTCTGAATTTTATTTTTCTTTATTTTTTGTATTTTAGGGAAGGGTCTACAGGGTGTTCAGGGTCTCACCAGATCAGACTCATAGTGATCTGCCTGTTTACAGTCTCCCAAGAGCTGGGATTACAGGTGTGTACCACCATGCCCAGTCTCAATTGCCATTCTAATGTGCCCTGGGAGCAGGACCAGCAGCTCAGTCCCTAGGATTGAACCTCTTGACCACTGGGCCTGCTTGCAGGTGTTTTAATCTGCTGAGCTATTTGGCTGGCTCTTTGCCTGAATTTTAAGTGGTGGTGTATAATGAGGATTGTAGAATGTGATCATTAATTTTGTTGGAAGATTGTCTAGATAGTATCTTTTTATATACTAAGGTCATACTTATATTAGGGATTAAGTTATTCGAGTTTTCTGATTTTAGCCTTTTGAGATTAAGTTGAAGCAACACCAAAAATATGCTTTTTCATTAGAGCAGTTTTGTCTCACACCATCTATAAATTGTAAGGATGTGAGATCTTAATGACTGAGATTTTCCTTTAAAGCAACTTCCCATAACCCTGGAAAATTATACTTATTTAACATTCATAAAAAGGGTTTTAGACATCTATTTGTAATATTTTAATCACCGCTATCTGCTATCATAAAGATAGAATGAGTGTAGAAATAGTAAAATATTTTCTGTATAGATTACAGAATCTGGGAACCACGAGGCTCTCTGCTGCTTTGGGCTCATACCCTGTGCACGCCAACCTTTAGTGTTTCTGCTTCTGGGTCACACTTTGGTGTGAACAAGACTCCCAGGCCTCAGAAGCCAAGAAGTGATTCTGTGCCATCCAGCTCCAGCACTACCCAAGATACAAAGGAAATTGAAAGCACATTTTCCACCCAAAAGGGAGATTCCTATGTAAGACTGGGCCTACAAACAAGAGAATGACATTAGGCCACAAATACCCCTAAGACCCCAAACTACAAACTTCAACTTACTGCAAAAAAGTGATTAAAGGATGACTTGGGGACTGCTGTATATTGAAGAGGTCTAAGATTTAGGCCTTTAGCCGTGATGCCAAAGAGCAGGATCATGAAGGCCAAGTGGAAGACAGAGGATCCATTCAGGCATTCATTCAATCAACATTTATTTAGTACCAACAATGCAGAAGGCACTTTGGGAATGAACATGCATTGCAAATTAAATGGTATCTGCCCTCCAAGGCTTTGAAGTTCTTGTGGAAGAGTATCACATGGCCTAGATGTGATACAAGCAAGTAGGCATGCAAATGGCAGGGTTCTGGCCAAGAAGTCCAAGTCCCACCTTAGCTATAAGTACAAAGGGCTGGGGAAGTAGCCCGATGAAGGTAGAGGACTCCTGGAGTCCATTCTCATAATTAAAAGAAAAGGCATTTAAGTTTGGTCTTAACTGTGTGGGGACCTGTCAAGTAGAGCTAATAAAGGAAACTCACAGGAGAAGAACTTTGGAGGAAAATCTGCATCTCTACTGTGTACCATTCCTCCTAAGCAAGATGGTACAGGCAAAGAGACTGCATCTCATATAGGTTAACACTCAGTTGGGCAGGTGCTGCAGCTGGTATTTGAAACCAAGATCATGTGATGTAGCAGGGTTAGGCCTGAGCCAAGGCTCAGGAAATACAAAGGTGTGTGGGGACCAAAGAAGTTAAACTTTTTTGAGGCCTTTCCCAAAGTGACCATGAAAGCCAGTGTTTACATTCAGGACACTAAGGTAGTCACAACAGTACAACTAAAGATACTTGCAAGGAGAGACCTCCCAGAGCTTCTTCAGAAACACCAAAAATGATGGGACACATGCTTAAAGAAAAGGGGAGCCTTTTGAAGAGAATGTCTCAAAGTTTTAAAATTTTTATAGTCACTGTATTTTTTTTTATCATATTTTATACACCAAGTTTAGTATGTGGCATTCTCATTTCCAAGGAAAAAACATAGTCTTGGCGTTTTAAGAGTATAGTCTGGGTGCAGGTGAAAGACACACTGCAGTTTCTCACATCAGTGCTTCTCAAGAGTAGCCTGGTATTTCTCAATGCTAACCTTGAAGAAGACATACACAAGTGATTGTATTTTCAGATCAGCACCCCCTGGAGTTCAAGAAAGGGCCAGACATATGGCACACTAGGTTTTCTGTTTGCATCTGAAAACCCACCTTGGGAGAATCACAGCAGCAGAAATAAGGAAATAAGGAAAGTGTCTTTCCAGTGGGAGAGAGTAAGTTCATGCATTAAGAAAGAAGTCAAGGAATGGGCTATTGTGTGGACAACTCCATATCCCTCCTCATTAATTTTTGTGTTAATTCAGAATTCACTTCCCAGCAAAAAACTAGTGAGAATTCATGGCTCACAAGTTAAAATTCATTTACATCATAACCAGGCATTGATGTGGAGAGATATGTTCACCTTCAAGGTAGACAGACTGCAGGGATAAAGTCAAGCATCCCAAGAGGCTGGATTCTGAGGACTGGGTCTGCCCACAGGGAGCAAAGGTGGCTGAAAAGAGCCCCAAGGTGGGGGCCAGGATCCAATTACATTCTAATATTGGGGAAGGATGGAGAATAAACTCTTGCAGTGGTTATGAATTCAGTTTTGCCTGGATTCACAAAACTGGATTGAAAGAATTGATTTTGAAAGAATTTATTTTGTTACTTCAGTCTTTCAGAAATAGTTAAAAATTTCAAAGTCCTTCTTACATTTAATGAAGGTTTTCTTTTTTCTTTTGGCAGAACTGGGGATTGAACACACTTATTCTCCCTGGCCCCTAATGAAAGTTTTCTTTTTTTTTTTTTTTCCTTTAATAATTTTATTGAGAAACAAATAGCAGTGAGACAATTTCAAAACCAATTAGTAGGACAGTTTCAATAAATAATACATTGCATATTGTTGTCTTCCTAGTGGTTATTCATAATACAAGATGCAGGCATGATACCCTGTCCAAACACTATTAGTACAAATCTTTCTTCTCATTGAATGAAGAGAAAGTAGTTGTGTATCTATCCTATTTTGTATATACAGATACACAATGGTCCTTCTTTTGTATCCCCTTTTTTGTTCAATTTTGTTAGAGATGGGTATTCCATTGCAATTCAAATACTGCAGATGCATGAATTCAGCAAAATAATCCAATATACTCCAGTGGTAACTAATAGTAGTAGCTTAGCCATAGGACTGGCAATGCCAGAAGTTCTTGACTTGAGCCTTTCACAGCTCAGCCTATTAATATGGCTTCACTTTTTAATACCTCGTTTTTTATACTTTTCTGTTGGAAGTGTAAGCCTAGATAAAGCAAGACCTATATAACAAGAAATATAACTTTTGTATCTGATAAGGTCAGTCAAGTCCCCTCAGGATTTATCCTGTAACCCTGTACCACACTTTGTAGATCCTTTGTCAGTGTCAACCTTGTGAATGAGTCACGGCCATTGCTTTACCAATTTGCTCTCTGTGAAAGCCTGAGAGAAGATTTTCTCTCATTGTGACTCTCCTTAAGCACACTCTACATCATCAATCACATTGCTCTCTGGCCCCATAATCTCCTTGATCAGAAAATTTTTGACACAACTGAGTTACATGATGTTACAGTATAGGTTCTCCTATGTCCTGAATCTTCACTGACCTTGAAAGGTTAGAGTCAAAATGTTGACTGTCCTTGCAGCCCTTCTTTTTCTCTAATATTTGGTCTGCAAACTTAGGTTGTTAACCCTCCAGAAGAGAAGCTTATTATTATTACCCTACAACATAGGCAGTTAGGTTTAACTTAACTATCTTTCTGAATATCAAACATCTTAGGTAAAACATGGAATAGGCATTTTCCATCAAGTATTGATATGTTAAACTTTAACTCCCTACAGAATATGGAGAAAAAATTTAAAAATAAAAAAAAAATTTAAAATATGAATAAACAATTACATATAGTAGCAAGACAGTCTTGTGACTTTTTTTCTTGTCTCTTTTTTCATTTTTTACCCTTTTTTTTAAGATTTACTGGAGAGACATTATGGCAATAATCGGTATGTCATGACAAGCAGTATGTATTTAGAAGACCAGAATGACAGGCATTCCAAGTGTGACCCTTCTATTACACATTGCTATGTTCAGTGCACTTCTTTAGTTGACAGGTATCAGCATATGTAATTAGTCAGGGTGAGAATCCTACCAATTAACTGCTAGTTTAAAAAACATGCTAATTTTTCTCAGGATCATTGCCTTATCCATCTTGTGCATACAAATGTATGGCTTTACCCCTGTCATGTTTCTTAGCTTTTCTCCTTGCCCTGTCTTCATTGTCTAATCCTCAAGTTCTTGTTTTCCTTTTAATTGTGTTATATCTTTCTCTTTGTATTTCTTCTTTTGAGTTCCTATACCAGGGAGATTATACGATATTTACACATGTGGGTCTGGTTTATTTCACTTACGAGTATATCTTCAAGTGGCATCCACTTTAATATAAATGCTTCAAGTTTATCATTCTTCATAGCTGAGTAATACTCCATTGTATAAAAATACATCTTTTTCATCCATTCCTTAGGTGATGGGCATCTTGGTTGTTTCCAAGGTTTGGCTATCACAAACTGTGCTGCTATGAACATAGGTACACATATATCCCTATGGTATGACGTTTTCAATTCTTCCAGGAAAATTCCCAATAGGAAGATAGCTGGATTGAAAGGGATTTCCAGTCCTAGTTTGTTAAGGAGTCTCCACACTGATTTCCTTAATGGTTGCACCACTCTACATTCCCACCAGCAGTGGAGAAGGGTTCCTTTGTCCCCAAATCCTCTCCAACATTTGTTGTTGGCTGATTTCCTTATGATAGCCATTCTTTCTGGAGTGAGATGGTATCTCAGTGTTGTTTTAATTTGTGTTTCATGAATAGCTAGCAATGTGGAGCATTTTTTCATATATTTATTCACTTCTTTAATTTCGTCCTCCGAGAAGTGTGTATTCATCTCAGATGCCCATTTCTGGATTGGGTCTTTAAATTTAGAGCCCTAATGTTTTTTAGTTCTTTATAAATTCTAGAGAGCAGACCTTTGTCTGAGTGCTTATTTTTCAAGATTTTTTCCACATTCGTGGGTTGTCTTTGCACTTTGTTGGTAATTTCTTTTGATGTGCAAAAACTTCTCAATAAGAGGAGGTTCCAGCTGTTAATTCTTTCAAATATTACCTGTGCGATTTGATTTTTGTTCATGATCTCTTTGTCTACCCCTATGTCTTCAAGTGTTCCTCCTATTTTCTCTTCCAGGAGAATGAGTGTTTCTGTTTTAATGTTTAGATCTTTAATCCATTTTGACTTTAGCTTAGTGCATGGTGATAGACATGGGTTGTTTTAGTTTTCAGCATGTAGAGAGCCAATTTTTCCAGCACCATTTGTTAAAGAGGCTATCTTTCTTCCAGTAAGCATGTTTGGCCCCTTTGTTGAAGATAAGGTAGCTGAGTGTGTTCGTAGAGGTTTCTGCATCTTCTAATCTCTTCCATTGATCCTCAGGTCTATTTGGTTGCCAGTACCATGCTGATTTTATCATAGTAGCCTTGTAGTACAATTTCAAGTCAGGAATTGTAGTGCTTCCTGCCTTGTGTTTGTTGGTCAGGATTGCCTTTGCTATTCTAGGTCTTTTCTGGTTCAAATAAGTTTTAGGAATGATTTCTCTAGGTCTTGGAGATACGTTGTGGGTAGTTTGATAGGGGTTGCATTAAATCTGTACAGCAATTTTGGGAATATGGCCATCTTCATAATGTTGGCTCTTCCCTTCCAGGAGCACGAAATATCTTTTCATTTCCTGAAATCCTCTACAATCTCTTTTTTCAGAGTACTGCAATTTTCCTTCAAAAGATCTTTGACTTCTTTAGTTAGATTAATTTCAAGGTATTTCATTTTCCTCAGTGGTATTATAAAAGGTATTATTTCTCTAATTTCCCTCTCAGTGTGTTTGTTATCTTTGTAGAGGAATGCTATTGATTTTTGAGTATTGACTTTGTATCCTGCTATGCTACTGAATTTGTGTATCATTTCTAGTAGCTTCTTGGTGAAGTTTTTTGGATCTTCCAAGTAAAGTATCATGTCGTCTGCAAATAATGATAATTTAATTTCTTCATTACCTATTCTTATTTCTTTTATTTCTCTTTCTTGTATAATTGCTCTGGCTAATGATTCCACAACTACATTGTATAGGAGGGGTGATAGAGGAAATCCTTGTCTTGTAGCAGATCTGAGAGCAAAATATGTCTAGTTTTCTCCACTTAGAATTATATTAGTTGTTGGGTTGTCATAGATGGCTCTTATCAGATTGAAGTAGAGGCCTTCTATTCCAATTTTTTGTAGGAATTTGAACATGAGTGAGTGTTGGACTTTGTCAAAACCTTTTCTGCATCAATTGAGATGATCATGTGGTTTTTTTAGATTTTTCTCTATTGATATAGTGTAACACATTTACAGATTTGCATATATTGAACCATCATTGCATCCCTGAGAGGAATCCTACCTGGTCATGGTATATAATCTTCTTGATGATTTGCTGTATTCTATTTGCTAGGATTTTATTGAGACTTTTTGCATCAATATTCACAAGGGAGATTGCCCTGTAGTTCTCTTTTTTTAGTTGCATCTTTTCCTGATTTTGGTATCAGTATAATACTTGCTTCCAGGAGTAATTTTGGGAGGACTGCTTCCTTTGTAATTTCATTGAAGAGTTTGAGGAGTATAGGGATTATATCTTGCGTAAATTTCTTGTAGCATTTAGCTGTGAATACATCAGGATCAGGACTTTTCTTTGTTGGTAGTCTTTTTATTACATCTCATATTTCATTGGTTGTCATTGGGTTATTGAGAGTTGTTATATCTTCCTGATTAAGTTTTGGTAATTTGTACCTTTCTAGGAATCTGTCCGTTTCACCTGTGTCTTCTATTCTGTGAGTGTAAAGATTCTCAAAATAGCTATTGACAATCTTCTGAATTTCTACTGGGTCTGTGGTAGTTTCATCCTTTTCATTTCTTATTGCTTGTATTTGAATTTTTTCTTTCTTCTTTTTGATAAGGTTAGCTAGAGGCTTATCAATTTTATTTAATCTTTCAAAGAACCAGATTTTTGATTTATTAATTCTTTGAACTGTTTTCTTCATCTCAATTGAATTAATTTCTGCTCTAATCTTTATGATTTCTTCCTGTCTTTGGGCTCTGGGTTTGGTTTGCTCTTTGTTTTCTTGATGCTGGAGGTGCATCATTAGAGTGTTTATTTGTACCCATTCTGTTTTCCTAATGTGTGAGTTCTCAGCTATGATTTTCCCTCTGAGAACTGCTTTCATCACATCCCATAAATTCCAATAAGTTGTGGTTCAATTTTCATTGAATTGTAGATATTGCTGTATTTCTTGCTTAATTTCATCTGTCATCCACGGTTGCTAAGTAGGATGTTGTTTAATTTCCAGGTATTTATGGGGTTTTTCTGTTTTCTTGTCTTGTTTATTTCCAGTTTCATTGCCCTGTATTCAGATAATATGCATGGGATAATTTGTTTTCTTGCATATACTTAAGCATGATCTATGGACCAGTATGTGGTCTATGTTAGAAAATGACCCATGTTCAGCTGAAAAAAAAGTGTATGGAGCTGTGTTTGGGAGGAACACTCTGTATATGTCCACTAAGTCCATTTGTTTCAAGCTCTGGTTCAGTTCTGCTACTTCTTTGCTAATTTTTTGTCTGCTTGACCTATTTCTTTGGAATAAGGGGGTGTTAAGGTCTCCTGTTAAGACTGTGGTCTTGGATATTATATTTTTCATGTCCATTAAGATTTGTCTTATGTAGTTGGGTGCTCCTGTGTGTGGTGTGCATACATTTATGAGTGTTACCTATTCCTGCTGAATTTTTTCCCTAACCAGTATATAGTGGCCTTCATCATTTTGTTTGATCTTTCTTGGTTTGACATTGAGACTGTCTGAGAACATGATTGCTACCCCTGCTTCTTTCTGAGGTGCTGGGGCATGCAGTTTTGTTTTCCATCCTTTTACTTTCAGGCTACGAATTTCTTTATGGGTGTGTTTCGTGTCTACAGCATAATGTGGGATTTTGTTTCCTAATCCACTATGCCAGTCTATTTCTTTTAATTGGTGAATTGATTTGATATACATTGATGGTTATAATTGAGACATATTGATTTATGATCAACATGTTATTTACCTGCTGCTGTTTACTCCTTTTTCTCCCATGTTTAATTGTTTGCCCTATTTAATTGTTCCTTGCATTCTCATTCATGGAGTTCTGATCATTTTGGTCTCTCTCTAGAACATCTTTTAGTAGTCTGTGTAGGGTTGGCTTTTCATCATGAAATTCTTTAGTTGTTCTTTGTCATGAAAATATTTCCCTTCTTCATCAAACTTTAAAGAGAGTTTTTCAGGGTAAGTTTAGTCTGGGCTGGAATTTGTTTTCACAAAGAACTTGAAGTACTCTGCAACACACTTTTCTTTCCTTCATGATTTGTGAAAAGAAATCTGTCATTATTCTGATGGGTTTTCCTTTAAATGTGATCTGCTTCTTTTCTCTAGCATCTTTCAGTATATTGTTCTGGTGCTGGATTTCTGGTATCTTAACTATTATATGTCTCAGTGTATTTTTAATTGGGTTGAAGTTATTTGGAGTTGTATATGCTTCAGTTACCTGAATGTCAAGATTGTTTCCTCATATTTGGGAAGTTTTCTGCTATTACTTTTCTCATATTGTTTTTATATCATTTGTATTGACTCCTTTTTTCTCATTGATGCCTATTAGTCTCATGTTGTTCATCTTTGCATCGTCTTGCTCGTGATAAATTATTTTTTCCTGCATCCTAGTTGTTTTTAAGAGATCTTTTCTTATATTTTCATTAGCTACAACAGCATCTTCACTATCTGAAGCTCTGTCTTCACTTTCACTCAAATGGTTTTACAAGCTTATGATTGAAATTTTAATTTCCTCTATATTTCTTTGATTCTGTTTCATGTGATCTATTTCTTTCCTGTATTGCTCATTCAAGAAATCTGTCACTTTTCTAATCTCATCTATTTTTTAATCAGTGTCTTCTTGAGAAACAGTTATTAATTCTTTTATTTCAGAGATTATTTCGATCTGATTTCCTCTATATGTTTCTGTATTTGATTCTTTACTTTAGACTGTATTAATTCAGTTTTCTTTTTTTTATTTCAGAGATTAATTCTGATCTGTGTTCCTCTATACCTTTCTGCTGTTGTTTCTTTATTTCAGACACTATCAATTCAGACATTTCAGCTGTGGCAGTGTCCTCTGCACTTGTTCAGGGTGGGCTTGAGGCCTGAAATTGTATTTTGTTCCTTCTCTTTGTCATTTTGTGTAGCACTGTCCTCTGACTTTTGGTGTACAGCTTTGGTGCAGTTATAACCTTAGCACCTACTGAAATTCAGGTGCATGTCTATGACATTTGAGTTTATCCAATTGTGCCTGCCTTGGGTCTAGTGGTTGTGCTCAGCTCCTTTCTGCTGCTGCCCTTGGATGTGAACCTGTTGTGCCCCTGGCACAGGAGGCACAGGACAGCGCAGAATCTCTCCCACACACTAACAGGGCCTCGGCTTGGGCTGGGTCTGGGGGTTCCTATGAGCGCAGCAGAAGTTCTCTCTCACTTGGTTGGCTTGGGAGATGGGATCTGGAGGCATGGATGGGTTCCGAGGGCATGGCAGATGGTCTTACTCACGTGGGATGCCTCGGTTTGGTCTGGAGAGATCCCAAAGGCTCAGAGGAGGTGGAAGCTCTCCCAAACACTCACCAGGCCTGGTCTTGGGCTGGAGCTTGGGGGTCCTGAGAGCGTGTCAGAAATTTTCACTCACTGGGCGGGCTTGGGGGGTGGTGCTTCAAAATGGTGGAAGGTTCCCCAAGACATAGCAAAATGTCTCACTCATGCAGCATTGCTGGGTTTGGTCCAGAGAGATCCTGTGTGTGCAGGGGAGCTGGAAGCTCTCCCACACACTCACCGGGCCTGGGCTTGGGCTAGATCTGGGGATTCTGAAAGCTCGGCAGTAGGCAGTAGTTCTCACTCACTTGGTTGGCTTGGGCCTGGACTCCGAAGGGGTGTCAGGGCCCCCAGGGCATGGCAAAGGGTCTCACTCATGTGGCGTGCCTGGGTTTGTTCTAGAGAGATCCCGTGGGCACAGGGGAGCCGGATGAAAAGCTTTCAAGATTAGGTAAATTTTTCTTAAACTATTAAGATATATTTAATTATTAAAACAATTTTTTAAATTTAATACAGGGTCTCACTAATTTAGTACAGGGTCACTTTAGTAGACCCTGTACTAAATTAAAAGATTAGACTCAGTGATTCTCCTGTTTTCAGCCTTAGTTTACAGTTTTGAGATTAAATACAAATCATTCTCCTTTGATATGATAGAGGATTTTAGAGAAGACGTCACATTTTAGAGAATACAATACTTTTTTTTTAATTTTAGCAAATATAAAAAATGCTGTAAGATGTTTCCCCCACTTTATGGCTGAGAAAATTGCTCAGGTTTGCAAAGCTACTTAAGAAAGAGGCTGTAATTTAATACTAGATATTCCCTCCACCCCCATTGCACCACACTGCATTTTCAGTAATGATTTATTATGATTGTATTGCATTCATTTATAGGTAGAAGTCTATTTAATATTCAGAAAATGTTCCATTTAAATTTCCTTCTAAAATGAGTATGTCCACTGCCATGCTTATTTGTACAGATAATAGATTTTATAATCTTTTTCTATGCTCTCTCTCATGGTCATATAATAAGAGCCATAAAATATTTAGTGAAGAAACATTTAATTTAAATAGCAAGAGCTAACAGGGCAATCCAAAATGACAACTCTCATCAACCATAAAACATATAAATTTCCAAGTACACTGGGTTTCAATTATTAACGATTATCTAGAAGAAAATGTCTTTGTTACATGACTAACAGTGATAAATTTTAAATTGAAAAGAAGAAAATTTAGCATGCATTCACACTGTGGTGCAAATATATTTTGAACATTGAATAGCATAGTATAGTAATATAAAATTCCTGTTTGATCTTTTCAGAAATATTTCCCTCTAAATGAAGCAATAGAGAGTAAAGAATTACCTTTGACAAAGGGTAATTATTTAGACACATTTCTCTTTTGAGAGGGAGCACCAAATTGTACTACTTTTATGCGTCCATTTAACTATTTAATTATAATGCAAAGAAAGTACAAGAATTTGGAAGGAAATTAAGATACTTACAAATTTTATTTACAGAAGCAAGAGACAAAAGACATTTGATCTCTTTATCAAAATTTTATATCTCAACATAAGCCAATAGTGGCTCTATCTAGGACTTAACCTTGCTTTCTTCTGGTTTTTACTTTCAGTTTTGAAAATACAAAAGTGAATAAACTTGTGTTGTCTAGCTATTTGTGGATTCTAGAAAGATACTGCATGAAGATAAATACTCATTTGTTCTGTTGTTGTTTTGCTTGAGATATCTTTCATTGACTTGTTTGCAGTCATTTGAAAACAATATATTCAGTTACCTCTGTGTGATCCTAAATGGGATCTAAGGAAACCCTGTTAGCTGAAGGACAACAGGGCTTTACATTCCTAGGAGTCAGCCAGGGAAAGAAAAGCCAGCTTAGAGATCAGTCAATTAGACAGGCATGCTTAGCGTGCTGCGGTAATACCAAGGCTTATTTCTGCCCAGTAGGGTCAAATGTTAAGTCTGATTTTGATTTGGCATTTGTACCCTTTGATACATTTGGATTTAGTTATTTCAAAACATGCCTACATACCATAGGGCAGGTTACTTTCTGTTACGTGGGCATTCGTATTCACTAGGAGTATTTTTCAATTTCATGCAAAGAGTCTGCTTATTTATAACCACTCATGCACAATCATAATAATTATTGATGGAAAAATCCAATCTTCACTAAAAGTAAATTAACTATTCTGATGAAATAACTTGCATCATTTCATAGTCTATGAGGGTTAGAACCTTTTGGATTCATTATGCTGATTACAAGACATTGATTAAAAATAATCTGGGAGAAAAAAATAATTTCTACTTTAAAAAGGAAAAAAAAAGTTTAGTCCCAAATCATTAGTGACTTTGCTTTGTTAATGGCCAGGAAGTTAAATGCATAATGAGATGTATTCTTCTTGGTCCCCATGCTGTTGGAAGTAGCATAGAGCATGTAGAATGTGGAACATCAAGCCCCTTTGATGCTGAAGCAACCCTCCCTCCCAGGCCTCCAGTCAGAGCACTGAAGCCCCCTTAACTGGAGATAAAGATCAGAGGACACAGGGTCTCAGGGGCCTACTCTGGAGAAATGTTTTGTTTGTTTTGTTTTGTAACTAAACAAATTCCTTCAATCCTTTGTTGTCATTTTACTAATTCCTTCTAAAGGGTGGTGGAAAGACAGACTGAGGCATCAAAACATTTAAAGTTCCTGGCCCAGGTCCAACCACGTTCTTTAGAATTTCAGTTGAAATTTGTAAAATATTTTCATGGAAGAAGTGACGCATTTCTGTGAGCATTTCAAGCTTTTGTTGCTGCGATTTTTATCAGCAACAGGTGACTCCATCCTCAGTGGGCAAGAGGCATGGTTAGTGTATTTGTATAAATTATTTGTAAATATTTTTATATGTAAAACTGGGAGCTTTCACTAATTCAGTGGCAGTAGACGCCACTTGGATCTGTTGGCTGCTGTGTACATCAATCTGAGTTCAAGCTGTACTCAATTTCAGTGGCCAGGAGTTGTAACCTTTATTGTTCTAAATCACGTCATGTTAACTGCTCCTTTCAATAGACCAGCAGAAGTCAGCAGTACAATTCTTCAGGCTATACCATATATATATATATATATATATATATATATATATATATATATATATATATATATATACATTTATTTTTCCTGTTTTCCCACATCCCAGTTGCTCCTTCCCTTTGAACAGTTTCTTTCCCTTTCACAGTATCTGTGGTATCTTTCTGATTTTATTTACCCTTTCAGGTTCTTACACTAGGGACCCAATATGATTTTTATACATTTGGGTCTGATTTATTTCACTTATGAGTATGGTCTCAAGTTGCATCAATTTACCTATAAAAGTCTTGCAGTATAACAGCATTGTTGAATTTTTATCATTCTGTTTAGTGAGATTATCTATCATTTCTATTTTTTAAACTTTTTTTATTCTTTTAAAAGTTGAAAACAATGTACAATGTATTAGCCATTGTAAGTTACCCTCCTAATCACATTGTTTTGGAATTTTGTTTTTTATGTTTTCTTTTTTCTCTAAAAATAAAATTTTAAATCATCTCATGGATATGGTCAAGAAAGAATGAATTTGTAAAATCTCCTCAAGGTTTAGATTTATGCCTTGAAGCAATATTAATTCCAGATGGTATCATATAGCTTATGTGTGCTTCAAATCAAAATGTGATCTCCATTTTCAACTCTTAAATATTGTGTGGAAATAATAGGCAATACTTATGAACAGATTGCCCAAATTCAAATCCCAGGTAGACAATGGACCACTTAATTGAGTATTCATTTTCTGTTTTTCTCATATTTAAGCCAGGGAAAAACTAAGAACTCACCTGAGAAGAGTTTGGAGGAAAAGATGATAGCAGGTAGCACTGTAAACAGTGATGAATTCATAGGACATAGCGATCTTTGAATAAATGTCAGCACTAATTACAAGATTCTCTTGTGATACTGAGTTTGAACCTGGGGCCTTCATCTTGTGCTACATCTCAAGCCCTATTGCAATGACAGTGATAAAGATGAATAGTAATAACAGTGACAACAGGGTCTTCCTAAGCTGCCCAAGCTGGATTCCTGCTCATAGTTCTCTGTTCTCAGCCTTTTGCGGTGCTAAGATTACAGGTGCATGCTACCATACAAGGCCAAATTATAAATCCTTTGAGAGGTCTGGACACTTCACAATGCAGCAGATACTAATATTTGTTCAAAAAATAGATACGAGGCACATGCGCCCTGTGAGACCAAGGTCGTATCTTTATCAGTGACTGTTCTAAACACCACTATCCTTTGTTCTTAGGTGCTATGCTAGGTTTAAAATGTTCTCTAAGTGATTTGCAGATAAACCAGAAAGACAGAAGTAAAATAGCGCAATCAAACAGGTCATCTCTAACAGTCTATGTGAACTCTGCTTTCTGACATTTCTGAGATGAGATGAACAGGCGATTGGCAGAAGAGTGGATGAGATCCTACATGCAAGCAAGGCAGTGCAATCTGGAAGAGCAGGTGCACATTTTCCGGGCTCTGCTGGTCCTGGGTTCTGTTCTTGGTGGAACCTTGCTGCATCCTCAGAGAGCCCAGAAATCAAACTAAGATATTAATCAAACATGCTAAAGCCAGGAGAGCCAGAGTCAGCTGACTTCTACAGTGCAATCTATCAAATTATGTAGTTCAGTAATGTATTGCAGTAAAACACATGTCCACTAGCCCCGTTTGCACCTCACCTTCCATCCCACGTCTGCCATTGTTCTTGCCACTTTTCTGGAAGCCCTCTCTCCTGAGTGTCTTCAGGAGAGTGATCAAAGATATAGTGATTGCTGCGGCCAAGTTCCACCCCACAGAAATGCGGCCTTGTGAAACATGCTGTGTCCCCCTACCTCACTCAGTGGAGCTGGCTCTTGTGACTTCCAGCTGGTCCCCAAAGTCAACATGGCCTGGAGGGACATTAGGACAGCTATGACAGTGCAACCAAAGTCCCTCAAAACTAAGAGCTTCCAGAACTGGTTAATAAAATGGCAAGAAAGATGGGACAAGTGCACTCATAGCAAGGGGAAGTTTTTTTAGGGGCAGTCATAGAAATGTGTCTTTCAGTGTAATAACTTTTTTAAAAATGTAAGCCTTCACTGTGGTCTTTACAAACCACACCTGTGATGTCTGTGTCTCCTGCTATGCTGGGACTGGGGCTCTCATGATCACCTGGCAATGTCATTTCCTCCCAAATGAGACAGACGCTACCAGAATTATTTATTTATTTTATGAGCATAATATATTTATTGAATGAAAGAAAGCTCCTATCTGAGAGAGGGACAGAAAGGGGGTCCGAGTGGGTTGTCCCAAGGAAGCTGTCTCTTCTAGGAACTTTTATAGAGAGGAAAACCATGAGGTGAGGTGGGTCTAAGATGGTGGAGAACATGGGAACTCACTCAAGTGAGCATGAGGTGGCATAAAACTATGGTCAACCAATGAGGTTATAAGCACCATTGTTCAGGTAAAATTGATTAAATCCAGGACCAAATGGGGAAGTGAGTCATGTTGCAAGCAGGTATGAATATGGGACAGGGTCTCTTCCTGTTGGGGGTTGGGCTAGTGACTCAATAGGGCTCTTACAAGGTGATTGATACCTATTTAGGATATTAATCCCTGATGCCCATAACTAGGGAAATATGTAGGTGTGTTTCCTCTTTTGTCTTGAGGTATGGCCCATATGGGAATGTCTGTTTTCTTCCAAGTCACCTTGTCTTCCATATTGTCTGACTGCCTACAATATTACCCTCTCTGAAGAAGTAACCCAAACTGCAGTGAGGGAACCATGGGCGATGACCCACTCTGACTTCTTCAGGATGAAAGGGGATGCAGTTGTGAACCAGCAGTCAGACAACTGGCAGTTGTGAACTCTCCAGAGGTTCTATCTAAAGGCCCTCAATAGACACCAGGCATTTCTATCTTGGGTAGGTGGAATAGCTTTAAATTTGGAGGTGCAAAGCCAAAGAAACTATTAAACATGCATTGGACAAATAATAACATCAGCAGGATAATTATGGATGAAGTAAAAAATTAGACTGTCCAATGGGGACTAGAAACCATCATTAGTCAAAAAGGGATACTAACTGATTCTGGTTTTTTTTTTTTTGTTTTTGTTTTTTAAAGTCTTGATGTATAAGAATTTCAGGTTTAAAAAGCAAACTCTAATTTCTCCTATTTCTTCAATTAAAAATGAAGAAAGTAAGGTCCAGAGAGAGTAAATACACTCCATCCTTTAAAAAGATACAGAGAGGCCGCATTTGTGAAGGGTATCAGCATAGGCTCTAAGACAGAATTCCTGGAGCCACCTCCCCTTTCCTCTATCTAGAAGCTTTCTAGATTTCAGAAAGGCATTAAAAGTTTGGTACCTCAATTTCTTCATCCATATAATGAGCATAGAAACACAAGCTTCCCAAACTGCTGAGGATTAAACAGGGTCTCACATAGGGTTTTGTAAAGGAGTTCCACAGTTCATTAAATTTGCTTAATTGCTATTATTTTGGGGAGATAAAAGCTAGAACTTTGAAACCAAATATTTCTTTATGCAATGAAAATTTGACCCTAAAACTGCAATGTGTCATTTTAATGTTAGCTAAATAATTGGAAGAATTTTTGTGCTCAAAATGATTCATTTCATTTTTAATTTATATGCCTCCTATATCAGTATTCAGAGTTTCAGAAATGATAATCATTTCACAAATTTACTTAGGTTTGTAAATAATGAGAGAATTTGGTTGGGTTTATATTTCTTGTAATTTTCATTTGAAATGCTTTCCATAATATTCCAAATATAATTGTAGAAAGGATATCCACACACTCATCAGGAAAAAACAGAGTACCTGCTATGGCTTGGTTTTATCTGTCCCCAAAGGTCTGCGTGCTCAATGATCTTCAACTTAGGCTGCTACTGGGAGATGATGGGCCTTTAAGGGGTGGGGCGTAGTGGGAGGAAGTGAGGACATTGGGGGTGTGGCCTCAAGGGGGATGTTGGACCCTGTCCTCCTTTGCCTCCCAGAAGTCCTAAAGAGAACAGCTTTGCTCTACAATATGCTCTCTGCAGGAATAATCTTCCCCTCTTTAGGCCAGAAGCAATGGCATCAAGCCACCATGAGCCTAAGCAAACCTTTCTCCTCTTACATTGATTATCTCAGCCATTTGTCATAGCAATGGAAAGCTAACCTAATGCTGTATGATACTGAGGTAGAAAGGGGGTTTTCATGTAAGAAACGAAAACCAAATCATGAAGGCTTATGAATTCAAGTTCAGCAAAATGTAGAACTTCAGTATAATGCTAAATCATTAAAATGCTTTTCAAAAAAGCAGTCTAGATTTGAGAAAGGCCTTTATTTATATACCCCTGACAGTGAATGAAAAAAAAAAAATCAGATGAAAATGCAAATTAAAATGAGATCTAAAATTTAGGCACGTGGTGATGGGTGAGGCTCTGGAGGAATCAGAGATAACTGGCAAAGGGCGGTCTGAGTTGATGGAGCCACTTGGAAGAAGCGTTTAACAGCGCCCATTAAACTGGCAACAGTCTGTTCCAGCAACGCCTGCTTCTCACATCATCCCTAGAGCACAATTACCAAGAAGACAGAGACAAAAGATTCCTCATGCAATCTTTGTTGTTTATGTTTTTTTTTTTTTTTTTTTTTTTTTTTTTTTTGAGGCAGGGTCTCACTATGCAGCTCAGGCTGGCTGGCCTTAAGCTCACTTTGTAGCTCAGGCTGGTCTCGAACTCACAACAATCCTGCTGCCTCAGCCTCCCGAGTGCTGGAATTACAGGCCTGTGCCACCATGCCCGGCCTGTTTATGTTGAAAATCGTAAACAACCTAAATATATTTCAGCAATGCTTGACTAAACTGGTATTTCTCCTTCTCTGGATTTAACTTAACAACAGGGAGATGGATGGTCTACCCCTTGGTGAAGTCATGTATGTTTAAACGAAAATGTAGGCAGCGGCCGGAGGCACACAAATAAAACGCTTGTTTTCTAACTAAGTTGTTAATAAATTATCAGGAATGCGGAGATTCAGCTTGAGACTGATGAAAGCTCTCACGGTGCAGGTGCCCAGATGCACCAGTGGTGGGCTGGCCGGCCCCACTCCGACGGTCACCAAGCCTGCACAGTGTGCCACCCCGGGTGACCCGCCCCTCCGAGATGGCGCGGGCGCTGAGAGGTTTAGAGTGTGCAAGCTCACATTGGTCAGAAGCGGGCGTAAAGACACTGTTGCCTCGGGGCCCACAGCTTTGCGGTGACTGGCTCCATCTTACTTTAAAATGCATCCTGATGGCCTTCACCACCAGTGTGTAACAGATTTCTCCCTCTCATTAGGGGGAAGAAAGGCAAAGGGCACCTGAGCTCAAAGCCTGCTTGTTCTTATTGCTGCTTTTACTGTTGTCGGTGGTATTATTATTATTATTATTATTTTATTTGAGCTTTTTTCCTTGAACAAGATTAAATACAAGTCATGTTTCCTTTTGTTACTGCATATTTTCAGTACGTGACCAATACACTCATCACGGGGAGTTGGTACACGGGCGCCATCAGAACCCTCTTTGCTTCCCCTCCCTCCTCTCCCTAGATTCTCACTCTATCTGTAGATCCTCCTCCAGCTGCCAAAAGGGCTTCCTCCCTGTTTCTTGTAATCTGCCTTTGATTTCTTCTTCTGTGTCTGGTTTATTTCATTTAGCTTTATTGTCCCAAGGTGTATCTCTCGTCACTCAAATAACTCAAATTCATCCTTCTTTATAGCTAAGTAGTACTCCCTTGCGTAAATACTGTGTATTTTCTTTAGGGTTAAGCATTAGCTATTTTGAGTTCTGCTATATGCAAGTAATGCTTCAAAGTTTTTGTCTTAAAAAAGGAAATGTAACACAAGTAAACAAAAGAAAGATTTAAGTACAAAGTACCAATGATGTTACATATTTAGCCAAACTGTTATTTATAAATGTTATTGCTTTCTAAATAAATAAGTCTTCTTGCTATATTTGCTTAATAACACAGAACTGAAGATGGAAGACAGTATGTAATGCTTACTAAATGTGACACGATTATTTAAAAAGACTAGAAAGCGTCCTTATGCAACTTAAAGTGAAGGATTTCGAGAAGCTTCATATCATTATCCACACTCAGGCAAAAAAAAAAAAAAAAAAAAGGAAAAGCATCCCATGGAAGAGCAAAAGGGTGAAAAGTAATCATTTAAAAATGTGTGTTCATTTTCTGCTAAATATTGCGCGTGTCTTTCACTTGCTCATTGTATCCATTGTCTGGATTCATTCAGTGTTTGAATATTGGACTCTGGATGATGTGTGAAGAACAGAAATTTGATACCTAGAATATGGGCTGGGGCGATGGCTCAGTAGAATAAGCATTTCCCTGGGAAGCGCAAGGGCCTGAGGTCAATCCCTGGAATTGATATTCGGTTCCCTGATACCTGAATGGCAGAAGGTGGACCACCCTTAGAGGAGAGAGCGGAAGCTCAGCACCCAGCTGGAAGCGCTCTGTAACTGGCCTTGGAGGATTCATGAGGGTAGAAACCTCGCTCGCAGAGCACCTCCCATGCCCTTGGGGATGCCCTTCACACAGTGTCAGTGCTCCGGGCTCCTACTTCGTTTCAGCTAATGACACCGAAGCTTTGAAAGAATGAAGGTTCCTAAAAATCGGGGCCCATATCTATTGTGCATTTGTGTCTTGTTCTACTCATTTCTATGTTTTTCCACCCAGCAGGCTCATCACTGGGTAAGCTGAATATATGCATTTTAATTAAAATAAATTCAGTTGATCTCTTCACATGAGTGTTTACAGTACTTAATAAAATATGCATCCACTGAAAAGGCAGTTTTTTTATTCTTATAAACTGCAGTTATAAACATTGAATATTTTAGAGGGAAAATGTACCTGTGTACACTAGGTATTTAATAATCACTTACAGATTTGTTCTAATTGTCAAATTGTTACTATTGTTCCTTTATTTCTTAACAAGTAATTATAGGTAGATGTTTTGGAATAAAAAAAATGAGAAAGTTATCCAGTGTCTCTTGTATTTCATAAACACCACATGATTTCATTTCATCAACATTTCCATTTAGTACTGGAATCATATTAATCCACTCTTTGTGGTTCAGTCTGAGTAATAACAATACACAAATTCTCTTCCTTCAGGATTACCTTGGATCTTGCCTACAATGTTAGAAATTTCCCTAAGAAATTAATATTTTAATATGGGAGCATATTTTGTCTTTTCCTTTGCAGCAAACCATTTGAACAAATAAAATATTATAAATGCTGTGTAACACTGAGTTGGTAGGAAAGAGGGCATCATGTGCAGATGTACATAGCATGCACTTTCCCTGTGATGCACGGTGCTGTGGAGAGATGGCAGGAATTGCTCGGAGTCAGGCACTAATGAAAGCAGACGTGTAAAGCTGAAGCTCACAGGCTGTGTGTGGTGGTGCTTGACTGTGGTCTCAGAAGGCCAGAAAGCTGAAGCAGGAGGATCTTGAGTTTGAATCTAGGCTGGGCAACATAGAAACTTAGCAAATACCTGTCTCAAAATTTTAAAATGTGCTGGCTGTGTAGCTAAGTATAAAGGCCCTGGCTTCACACAGACAAACATAAGCATGCTCTGATTTGATTTGCATATATAATACCATGATTTTAATTAGACTATGAGGCCCCCCAGGAGAATTCTGAGCAAACAGAAGTATGTTCAAATGTCAAACCACTGACTCATGTTAAAGGGGTAAGTTGAAATGTATTACCTTGGGTGTCACTGTACTAATGCCAGTGTGACAAGGTGAGTGCTCGCACCTTTGCAAAGTGTAGGTTTGGTTCCTTTCATGTCATGAAACATCTGCTGGCCTGCTTTAGAAGCCCACTTTCCCTCTGTAACCGTGATAATGCAAGAGGACATTGTTACATTGGAGCACATGCTACATTGTATTATCCTGTCTTAGGTTCAGACAGGAGAAGATATATTTTATCTGTCAAAACAGACTAGGGTTATGGTCAGGACCAGAAAAGCAAGCAATGAAAAAGCTCATGTTTTTTTTTTTTTTCCCCCCTAAAGTGGATTTCCCAGATACCTATATTCTATTATTTTGTAGTTGATTCTCAAAACGTAAGATTTGGAAGTTAGACAAGCCCATATTTCAGGTTCAAGGTGTCAAGTACTTCCTGAATCAACAGTAAGGTCCAAAGATAGTGTATAAGAGGGAAAGCAATTCAAGATGAAGGCAGAGATCCAGAAATGGGTATCAGGAACTCATGGTGTAAAGAAGTGAAAGCCATCCCTTCCCGCCCAGTGGGACCATTCCGTTTCCTTTTGTTCCTTCAACAAACACTTCCCTTTTATTTAAAGAGAAGAAAAAAATAAGAACAAATGCATAAAAGGCAAATCTCACCCAGAAGCTTCCTCATGCCATGCTTCTGATGGTGATACGGAAAGGTACGATCTCTTGGGCATAGGTCAGATGGATGGCAGACTCCGTGACGACTCTGAGAGACACTGCCTGTGGTGTTTATCGGCTTTCTGTTGCCAAGACAAAATGCAAGATCCACTGAAGCTAAGGGTTCTAGAGCTCTCAGTCCGTGGTCAGTGGTGCCGTGGCTCTTGGGCTGGTGTTGTCACAGCACTGTGGTAGGGTGTGTGGCACAGCAAAGCTGTCACTTCATGGCAGCTGGGAAATGAGTCCCTAGGTCCCCTGTGATGTCACTTCCTCCCAGCAGACCCCATCTGCTAAAGATCTCACCAACAAATAATCCCATAGGACAATGACTAAGCTTTCAGCCGATGGCTTTGCGGAACACGTCAGACCCAATCCACATTACTATGTCGAATGAGTAGCAGAATTGCTCCTCACACCATCTGTCAGTGTGAAATCACAGTTCTTAGTGATTTCAAGCAATGTTTTCATTTCAGTTCAGAACGAATAAAAGCATATTTCTTCAGAGAAGAAATGGTACAGTGATGGAGAACCAGGCCTCAGGCCTCCATTCTTCTTGCAACTCCACCACCTCTGCTCTTTGTGAGTCCTTTCTCTGATCTTTCATTCCTTTGTAAATAGTACATGCCTTTTTTTTTCCTCAAAGGAGTTGTGCAGGGAAGATGTAAGGAAGCAATGCGCTAGAATCACCCAGGGGTCTCAACAGCACCCCACATGCAGAGGCGAGGTGGTCAGTACCAGAATTTCTTGGTGATAACTAACAGTGTGGTGCTACCTGTGTGTTCTTTACTGCACGATGCAGGGCCAGTTCAGACGGTGTCTGGTGTGCTCCCTGCCAGGGACTCAAAAAAAAAAAAAAATCTAAATCTTAGTATGGAGAATCCCGAACTTTTAAAGTAGAGAAGCAAAAGTGGTGTCAAATATCTAAGTGCCAGGTGATATTTACAGGACAGTCACTGTCACAGGACACTGAGGAAGAGAAAACACATGTGGAAAACAAAATATGTTTCAAATAGAGTAGTTAAGAAAAATCATTTTTGCAAAAGTTGCAAGAAAATCTTTAAGCCAAAAAGAAACAAGGGAAACCAGAGGGCCAGAGCAGCCGAGTTTTAGTCTTCTTCAAAAACAGGAAAATGTGAGAGCAAATGACTTTGTAAATATTGTAAAACAAAGCTGTTGTTTTTATTGGTCTTAATATCCTCTGCAGAAATAATTAAATACATTAAGCACCCAGAAATGCAGGAGGGAGGGAGGGAAGGAAGAAGAAATGGGAGGGGGGAGATAGACAGACAGACAGACAGACAGACAGACAGACAGACAGACAGATAGACAGAGGCACATTTAAAGGACAAAATGATTTTTCTATGGGCAAGCCCCTGACGTCAGCATTCTCCTTTGTTTATCAGATATTCTGGGCTAACCTGTCTTGCCAGCCACATCAGTTCTTGGAGGTGCATTCAGCACTGATCTTTCAGATACAAGCTCTTTTTTTTTAGAAGAGAAATTTAATGAGATAACTAAGCTTTAATCACTTAATTCAATCTTGCCCTGCTCTGACCAGAATTCAGACACCCTGATTCTTAATCTTCTTGTCACCTTTCAGAGGTTTCCACATTTATAAGATATGATCACAAAGTTATTAGGCACCAAGTTCAACTCAATTTCTAATACTATCTACCCACCATTACCCAAAACCATAGTATAGCATGTACTTTTTAGAGACAGGAATCAAAAGTGCTATAACTGAATAATTTTGTTATATCCCTTAAAATTAGAGATACAAAAACACCAGAGTGAATGCTTACAGCTGCCCATGTAAAAAGAATACAATGTTTGAAATAAAATGGAAAAAAATTAAAATAAAATAATTCCAGATTATTAAGTTTAACATTACTTTGATGAGTTGCAGTGGCAGAGGTTCTAACTAAAATCACATCATGAATATGAATATACATGGTTTCTTTTATAACAGAAACTCAAGGTATAAATAAATTAAAGAGCAAATTAAAAAATTACAGGAAGCAAGAAGATGTTTTGCAAATGGGAAGGGAGGCAAAGAGATGGAGGGAGGCAGAAAGAAGGAAGGGGAAAGGGACATGAAAAGAATAAAGATGTGTTTGTACAGGGACCAACTCTCCACAGTGAATGTAATTATTGTGTACTGTGTTCTGTATTAATAAAATATAAAATAAGAAACAAAGACCCAGTTATCAATGCATAGATAGAGAAAGAGGTAAAGGCAGAGACAGAGACAGACAGAGATAGAGATAGATAGGATAAATAGATGTCTAGGGAATTGAAAATGATTTGTCAGAATTTCAAAGCAGTCTATTGAAATTCTTCTCTTGGGTCACCTTACCTAGGGACATCAAAGCCTTCGTGCTAAGAATGCAATTGAGATATTTTCCTCTACCTGGTAGTCTCATCTAGAATTTTCTAGCAGTTTAACTACTAAAGGGTTAGATGTGTGTCTTTCAGAACATTTAGCACAAATGTCAATGTTTTTCTTTATCACCTTCTTACAATTATAATATCATCACACTATACATAGATACAACTTTCACTCCTTTATTCTGGAATTGCAGTCAAAACAGTATATTCTGATTTGTATTCACCGCCATTCATTAATGTGGCATTCAGAGACAATCTCATCCTGGCAGGCTGTATTTGCATTTTAATTTCATTATGATCAGAATAATGAGGCTATTGATGGTTCCTTCCATTTTCCATTTTATTAGCCTCTTAAATTTGAGCATCAGTTCTTTTGTGCATCAATCTGTTATCACAGATGGAATTTTTAAGAATGCATTTTCTTTTTCCATGAAGCAGTTAGAATAGAAAAAAGTAACTTTATGCCCATCAGTTTAAATTCCACTAATAAAATAAAAACTGTTATATGTGATTATTAAATTGTCCCACACAGTACTGGGTTCAGCTGGAAAGTGACATGTGTTACAATTTTATTGCAACATTAAAAATCTTCCTAGGAGAAGAAGTCATTATTTATTTAAAATAAAAAGGAATTGAGGTCTCTAAAGTAGTTTTATAAACTTTCAGGGTAAAATTTAACACATGTACATGATATACATATGCACACTGGATAGAATAAAATGTCTGAGATCAGCACTTTATTAGTGAAAGAGCAGAGACTCCTTATATGACCAGGAACAGGTGCTGGATTTAACTACTCAAAGTGATCAAGTACCATGTAGGATAAAATGTTGATACAGCTTACATTCAGCTTAGCTTCCTGCCTGGGACACTTCTAAAACTGCTGGAAGAAAGTGAACCTGGTTTGTTGGATGGAAGAAATAGAAATCAGAATTCAGGGCTGCTGAGGCTGTCATAATTTACACACAAAAGTGTCCAGAAAGAAAAGAGGCAGCCAAAAAGTAGCTTTAGATATATGTGTTTAGAGTCCCTTGATCATTGCCTTGATCTTTGGCAGAGGACGGCTGCAGAGGGGCTGTGAGTTCAACCAGGACGCGTAAAGTGAAACAGCACTGGAAACACGTGTGTTCTGGCCAGTCACTCACAGCATTCTGTTGAAATCACAGAAAAGCCACACCTTAAAAGGAGTGACAACAACTATGTGAAAAAGTGAACAACTGACTTGAATAGAGAGCATATCTTTAATATACACTGCAGCAGTTGACTGGTTGTGTCAACTTGAGAAGCTTGGAAGTCTGACTAAATTGGCTCAGCTATTGAGCACCCTGCACTATAGAAGACCTGCCCTAAGGTGGCTGTCTGAGCTGTAGGGTACAGAGGACCAACCCGAGGGCAGCTTGTCACATGAACAGTATAAAAAGAAATGAGCAAGGAGGGACAGGTTTCTGTTCTTGAAAGGAGCGCGGCTCTTTGCCTTCATCTTGGACATCTTCTTCTGGCTTCTACTGCAAGCTCTTCAGCTTCTGCATTAGCTCTGCCAACCTTCCACTGTAGATCCACCGACCTCCTGACAGGGATTTGCGTGGAAGTGTGCAGTGAGCGCCAGACCTTGGATTGAACCCTGTAACCTCCAGACACCCTTTGCGTGCTTCCTTATCTAACTCTGTGGCTGGCCATTGTCAGCCAATCTGGTAACTTTGTATACATTCTTGTAAGTAAAATCTTGTGTCTTGTCCGTTTCTCCAGTAAAACACTGACTCATACATATACATATGTAAATGATTAATAATCCTAAGAAAATTTGCTCAGTATCATTAGTTATAGGGAAATATGACTAAAAACAATGACATCAAATCTATCAGAATAGTGGTAATAAGAAATCACAATGCCACCTGTTGACAAAGGCGTGTAGAAAGTGAAATCTGGTAATTACAACAGGGCAGTCAATTTGGAAAACATTGTGTTGGTTCCTTGAAATGTTAGATATAAACATTACCATTCAATGTAGTAAATCTCTTTCTAGAAACTCACCCAAGAAAATTAAAGGCATGTACTAACATAAAGATATATACTTAAATGACCGTAGAAACATTTGTAATAGCCTCAAACAAGTAACAGTCTTGATATGTGTCAGACGGGTGAGTAACATGTGTGTTTCAATACACATGAATTGGGACACAGGATTGTATATTCTGCAGTTAGTAAGAATGGAACTGTGTGAATGAATTCTATCTTCAATGGAGAAATAAGCCAGACTTTGCAGATTGGAAACTAGAACAAAAGTATCAGAAAAATTTAATACATAGGAATAGAAAATCCAAATTTAAATTCAGAACAGAAAACTTTCTGAAAAATAAATAATTTTAATGATTTGTTAAGAGACAGAGAGAAAGAGAGAGAGACAGAGAGAGGGAGCTAGGATCACAGAAGAAAGAAAAATAACCCCTGCTACAGAAGAAATATTCCCACAAATATTGCCTAAAATTTTTCACAAGTAAAAAGTCTCTACGGAATTCCAATTAGAAACAATATAAATGTCCAGGAAATGACATCTTTAAGTTGCCTGATGATTAAGGTGGAATTTCAGTTTGGTTGGTTTGGGAGCCACCAGAAGCTTGGCCACACGTCCTTCGGGTATCGTGGCTGTGGACGCCAGGCTCCATGCCTAGTCCCTGCCCCTCTGGGACTGTTTCCAGTTCTCTTTCCCAGCTGCCATGCACTCTGCATCTTCGCTCTTCCCTTCAGAGCCAGTTTACCAGGACTGAATCTTCTGAAATTGTGAGGCAAATTAAACCCCTCCTCTTTTAAATTGTGGGTGTCGGATTTTGTGTCTCAGTGATAAGAAAGCTACTAATACAAACCATCAACCTCGTTATATTTACAGAAAAATACATTTTAAAATGAAAATTAAGGGTCAGGGAGATAGTTCGTTGCCTGGCAAGCACAAGGACCACGGTTCAATCCCTGGTATTGCATGCCATGGTGGCCCGTGCAGAGCTGGCCACTGAAACTGGAAGTGGTGGTGCACCTGTGTAATCCCAGTGCTGGGGAGGCTGAGTCAGGAAGATCACTACGTATCTGAGCTGTGTAGTGAGATCCTGTACCAAACAAACAAACAAACAAACAAATAAATAAAATTTTAAAATAAAAATGAAATGAAGGCATTTTCAGATAAACACAAGTTGAGAACACATATCATTTATGAATAGCGATATAAGATCTGTAAATGAAGATAATAGCTTATATCTTCAAGGAATTGCAAATTATACCACCAAGCCAGGTTTACATGAGCAATGTAAAGATAGCTCTCCATTATGGAAATATGAGTTTTCCTCGTTTTAATATTATACAGGTGAAAACTCAGCAGATGATTGTTGGAGATGATGTAAAGGTATCGGATAGTTGTTTGGTCTTCAAAAACTTACTGATAAACCCTGAACAGACAGGTGCTTTCTGAACAAATACATAGAGTTTATGGGATGACACCTTCCCCATATTCCTAATGGTCTGTGTTTCCAGGTAGGAAGAACAAATGACAAATAAAACATTGAAGAGGAACGAGCAAATAATGATATTTATTGATTATATGGCTGTAAAACATATAAAATCAATAAAGGAATATACTGATATTAAATAAGTATTAAAATCAATTGGTTACTCAAAATATTTAAATATAAAGGAAAATGTCTATGTGATACAATTATAAGAAGTAAATCTGCCCTGGGGAGATAGCTCAGTAGAATAAGCACTTGCCTGGCAAATTCAGGGTCCTGAGTTCAATCCCCAGCATTGAAAAAAAAAAAAGAAGAAGAAATAAATCTAAGACTCAAAGATCTATATGATAAAAATTTTTACAATCTACTCAGAAATAAAATTAATCATCATCCAAATTTAGATATATCTATGTGTTAGAAGAGCTAAAGTTGTAAGATTCAGTTTTCTCAAAATTAAATCACTAATTTAATGTAATTTCAGTAAAAATACCAAAGAAAATTGTTCTTGGAATTGCGTAAACTACTTCTAAGCTCAATGGAAAAATAAGAAATAAGAGCAAGTTCTGAGGAATACTTAGTGGAAGATACATCTCCTCAGATACTATAAAGAGTTGAAACAGTACATTATTAGTTGTACATTATATACATAATAACTTAAAATAGCACATTTCATTATATTTTTATATCTTCCAATAAATGGGCATGACAGCACTGTAAAAATTGCATCTGTTTTATGCATAATAAATAATTTTGTGACTAATATTTAAATTTATGAGTAGGAAAGGATGCCTTATTTAAGCACCAGATAATTGGAAAATTTAATGTCCTTCTGAAAAAAAATTGATCTTCATTTCTTTCACCAAAATAAACTGTAGACTGACCAAATACTTTTAAATTTTTTATTTTATTTTTTTTTTATTTTTTATTTTTTTTATTTTTTATTTTTTGTCTTTTTGAGACAGGGTCTCCCTATGCAGTTCAGGCTGGCCTTAAGCTCACTTTGTAGCTCAGGCTGGTCTCGAACTCATAACAATCCTCCTGCCTCAGCCTCCTGAGTGCTAGGATTACAGGCATGCGCCACCACGCCCGGCTGACCAAATACTTTTAAAGTGTTTATCAAATTATGAAAAATACTAGTGAATAAAATTGTATTGTTATTTTTAATAACATGAGAATAGAATATCCTTTCTAATAACAACTATATAACATTTAACAGCTATTATCAGACAAATGAACTTAATGACATAAAAAATAAATTCTTCGAAGGAAAATTTTACAAGAAGCATGAGGAAACAGGTAAGGGAATGGGCATATGAATGAGCTTTTTTTTTTTTTGCAGTGCTGGGGATTGGACTCTAGACCTTGTGCTTGCGGCTCGTCAGGCAGGCACTTACGCTGCTGAGACGTCTCTTTTGCACATACGAAAAGTATTCTATCTCTTTCGCAAGTAAAATGCCAAGTACAACTGCTATGTAACATCCTTCCCCAACAGAACAACAATAAAATAGCACTAAGCTATTAGTTGAGGCAATATATGGAAAAAAGCTCATGTGTTTTTCATTAAAGTAAAATAATTGCACCGATCAATTTGGTAGGCAAATTGGCACTATATTTAGCTTTAAAATATGTGTTTCTAGAAATTTATTTCACTTCTGGGCATTCATTTTTATTGCTATAATCATATTTGGAAAACAATTGGTATTTGTTGTGTCAGTACACATAACAGCAAAAGTTGGAAACAAGCTAAATATCCAAATCAGGAACCGATTATATGAAGGGGATTTTCCTTCATTTGAATATGACAAAACTATATGAAGAATTCTACGGATATTGAGTCACGCAATTCTACATACATTTATATGAAACAGTTATTAACATATCTAAAGCTAAATGCAAAGCAAAGTGTAGAGCAATGAGTATATTACACTGTCATTTTAAACAACTATTAATACGTAAGAACATTGTTATGGTTGTGCTCTGCTATTGTCCCTCAAGTCCTCCTGTGTTGGAGAGTGAGGGGTCAGACGGCTAGGGGCGTCCACAGGGGACCTGTCCCCAAAAAGCCAGTTTCTTCTGACTCCTGCCTGGAGCTCTCCCTGCCTCCCGCCTGTCTTCCCTGCAGCTTGCGCCCTCCACCCTGCCCTCAGCCAAGCTGTCCCACCAGGAGCTCCTCTTTCCTGAAGTGGTAGGTCTTGGGTATTTTGTCCCAGCAATCAGAAGGGACTAAGATGCTCACATCTCTGCACAGAGAACAGAACCACACATGCGCCTCAAGGTTGGTTATAGGGACAAGCAGGAGAGGCTGCCCCACCATTCTCTAACCTCACATGCCTCTTGAATTATTTGTCATTTATGTCTACATATTATTTTAAAAAAATAGAAAAAAAATTCAAAAGCGAAAAAGTAGGATTATTTCTTTAACTGCATGCAGGATAAAAGACAAACTTATTAAAGGTATCACTTCTCAATGTTTGCATTGGAGATTAAGTTTCCACCAGTTGGACTTTGGCAGATGGGCCCACCCCACCGCAGGACCCCTCATGTGCCTGCCTTCTTGCTGCCTGCAGTCATTTTGTCCAGCCCTGCACTGGTTGTCTTCCTTATTCTCCAGTCACCTATCCAGAGGAGACCTCCCTAGCCACCTTGAAGAATGTACCAGAAGGCTCTTCCACAGTGCTTTTGTGGTGTCTAATTCCTTCTATTTTAATTGCCCCTCATAACAGTTCATCTCTCTACCCATTGGCTTGTGCAGCACATCCCTTCCTGAGACTGGAAACTTGAGTTACTATTCCTGTTGGACTCTCTGTTCACCATCAGGAGAGGCCCTGCCTCACACATTCTGGTGGGGTTGGAAGGCAAACATCACTTAAATAGATGAGCTCAGCCATTATTGAAAGTTTTAAAACAAGTTAACAGAATGAATGTCGTCCACATTCATATGTAAGTCGAAATATGGCCTACATTTCCAGCATTTAAAACAGGATTCCCAAAATTTTCTGCTGCTTTTTATGTTGACCTTCCATGCACAACTGAGTTATTCATTTCTTTTGACAAACTCGGTGTTTTGATAACTACATCAGAAAATAAAACTCAGAAAAATGTAATTTTAGCAGCTAATAAGTGGACTAATAACTTCAGTAGCAGTTTCAAAAATGTCTCAAGCACTACAATTCTTGGGCCAGTCTCAGCCTATTGTTTTCCATCCATGCATGCTATGTAGGGAACATCATTAAAGTCTCTCTTCTCTGTCACTGAATCTAGATCAGTGTTGTCTAAAGAACAAGAGCAGCAGCAGAAGCTGTTGTCAAAAAAAAGAGATGAGCTTTTTTCTTTTTTTGGCAGAACTGGGGATTGAACTCAGACCCTTGTGCTTGCCAGGAAAGTGCTCATTCCATTGAGCCATCTCCCCAGTCCCCAAAGAGATGAGCTTTGAAATAACCCCAGAGGGCCCAAGGAATGCTATGATTGTGGGGGCTCACAGACTGGGCAGTGAGGAGATCCAAACATCGGGTGCTCCCAGGGGTTGTCATTCATTCCCTGTATGTGTGTGTGTGTGTGTGTGTGTGTGTGTGTGTGTGTGCTGTGCTGTGCAGATATGGTTGTGGGTACATACAGGGATGTGAAAGATTTGGGATCCACAGGGATGTGCTAAGAGAGAAGTCTAATAGATCAGGTGCCCCCTGATCCAAGACAAAATCTTTGTTGGTGGCATTAATGAAGATATGAAGAACATCACTTTGTGAGATTATTTTGAATGGTATGAGAACATCAAAGTGATTGCAGTTATGGCTGACTGAGGTGGTGGAAAGAAGACAGCCTTTGCTCTTGTATCTTCAGGGCCTATGAGTCTGTGGGTGAGGCTTTTTTTTCAGAAACACTGCACTGTGTAGGGCCACACTGTGAGGAGTGAAAGGCCCTGCTGAAATGCAGCATGGCTGATACTGATTCTAGCCAAGGGGGATGAGGGGATTCTGGAAACTGTGGTAGACATGGAGGTAGGTTTGATGACAATGACAATTTTGGTCATGAAACAAACTTCAGCGATTGTTTGGCTTTGGTGGCAGTTAGGACAGTGGTGAATATGGTGACAATAAGGATGGCTACATTGGGCTTGGTAATGACAAACACATTTAGTAGGTAACAGAAGCTAAAATGACATTGACAGCTACAGCAGTCAATATTCAAATTTTGGACGCATGAAGGGAAGAACTTTGTACTCAGAAATTTTGACCCCTATAGGGCAAAGGACAGTACTTTGACAAACCATGGAACCAAGGTGGCTGTGGTGGTTCTGGCAGCAGGAGTAGCTAGGCCAAATAGCAGGAGGTTTTAATTACTGCTGGGAGACAAAGGTGAGCAGGAAAGGAAGTCTCAGAAGTGACAGGGAAACCAGAGGCCACCACAGATTTGTGAACTCAGCCAAACGTGACAGGACTTTGCTGCTACAAAGAAAATAATACTCATATGCATGGGCAAAATAACTCAAAGACCATATTCATCACTGTTTTTATCAAATAACCTGTATACAACAGGATGGTTAGTTTCTGTTCTGGGGAAAGTGTAACACATTCTAGCCACAGAGGAAAGAGATCAAAGTTCTATAGTGTGCCTGGGGAGAGTCACATGGAGAGAAAACTTTCTCTCAGGCTCTCACAGAGAGCAAACTGGTCAAGCATTGGTTGTGACTCATCCACATGGATGACACAGACAAAGGATCTACAGAATAAGGTACAGGACTACAAGATAAACCCTGAGGGGACTTCACTGACCTCAAGAAACAAAAAGTACATGTGTTGATATATAAGTCTTGCTCTATCTAGGTCTTAACCATCCAGCAGAAAAATATAAAAATGAAGTATACATCGCGGGGCCATAATATTAAGATGAGCTGTAAATGCTATGGTCGACAACTTCTTCAGATAACTCACCATTGTTGTGGAATGCTGGACTGTGTAGGACTGTGTTGCCGATTTGAAGCACCCAAGTTAGTTGAATGACAATGGAGTGCCCATCTTTGACAGGTGTAGACAAAGGAAGGGGTATAGAAAGGAAGAATCATGATGTGTGTGTATGGACAGTACAGCTTGGATAGGTAACGCTGTGCTTCTACATAATTCTATGAGAGGCAAGAATTGCACTAATGGTGGTTGGACAGGATATTATGTCAGCTTCTATGTACTATGGACAATCATTAGGAAAATAACAAGGTAGGAAGTATTAATTATTGAATCTTTGATGTAATTCAGATATAAAAAATAAGATATGCAAACAGCTACAATCTCTTTATTTACTGATAAGAGACATATGGTGTAATAATATCTGTAAGTATAATATCATGTATGCACCTTCTATGATACCAAAACATTATGAAAACAGTTTGCAATGTATTAATTTATCAAATCCATCTTGTCAAGGTATCTTAAAACTATCTCATTGATATTTGTACTTCAATAAAACAAAAATTAAAAAAAAAGTGTAACACATTCTAACAGAGAGTTTCAGTGGAATTTTTTTTTTTCATTTTCTACCCATTGAGTTGAATAGATGTGTCTTTCAAAAAAAAGTATAGCTCATTCTTGCCAGAACCCAGGACCACCATGTGAGAGGGTCAGCCCAGGGCCTACCAGATCCTCATTCCAGCCAGTGCCCAAGCCAGGCAGGTGTGTGTGTGTGTGTGTGTGTGTGTGTGTGTGTGTGTTGTGTAACATCCTCTACCAGACAGGCCCAGTGTGGAACCCTGTGGCAGAACTCCCTGCAGAGAGGCTAGAGTCTGGCCTCACTCAGCTGATCCAGGAGAAGAACATCTTGCCAGAGTGGCACAGTGGCTTCACTTCCAAGGGTTGCAGCAGGAAGAAGTGGAGAAGAGCGCCAGAGGCAGGCTGCATGCACCTGGATGAGTTTGAACTTGGTAGATTTGAAACTGGTGCTAAGATAACTACACCAAAGCTCTGCATGAAAGGTCAGAAGACTGTGCTACACAAAATGACAAAGCAAAGGAGAAAAATGCATTCTCAAGCCCCTAGTCTACCCAGAGAACAAATGCAGGAGACAACAGCATAGAAGAAATTGGAAATCACACACCTGAAATTTCTGAGATAATAGCATCTGAAGTAAATAAACAACTACAGAAAGGTATAAAGGAAATCAGATCAGAAATAATTTCTGAAGTGAAAACAGAAATAACTATAATGAAATAAATGATAAGTGCTTGTAAAGAACACACTGATAAAATAATAGAGGAAAACAAAAATGATGGAATGCTTGAATGAACAATATAGGAAAGAAATAGAATGAATGAAGCAGATTCAAAGAGATGCACAGGAAATTAAAACTTCAATCACAAGCTGGCAAAACTGTTTGCATTAAAATGAAAATAGGCTTTCAGACCTTGAAGATGTCATTGCAGTTGTAAGAAAAGATCTCTTAAAAACAACTAGGATGCAGGAAAAAATAATTCAACATCTGCAAGACGGGGCAAAGATGAACAATATAAGACTAATGGGCATCAATGAGAAAGGAGTCAATATGAATGATATAAAAGAAATATGAGCAGAAGCAATAGCATAAGACTTCCCAAATATGGAGCAACAATCTGACATTCAGGGAACTGAAGCATGCAGAACTCCAAATAACATCAACCAATTAAAACCACTCCCAGACATATAATAATCAAGATCCCAGAAATTTATCACAGGAACTAAAAGCTTCTAGAGAAAAGAAACAGATCACATTTAAAGGAAAACCCATGAGAATGATGGCAGATTTCTTAAACCATCAAGTGAAGAAGAGCATGGGGCAAAGTACTATAAGTCTTGTAAGAGAACAAATTCCAACCCAGACTAATATGCCCTGCAAAACTCTCTTTTAACTTTAATGGAGAAGTGAAATATTTCCATGGCAAAGAATAACTAAAGAATTTCATGACAATAAAGCCAATCCTACACAGACTACTAAAAGATATTCTAGGGGGATCAAAATGATCACAACTCCATGAATCAAAATGGAAAGACCCCACCAAATACTGCTGGGAGAACAATTAAACATAGAAAAAAAGACATATGCAACAGCAGGTAAATAACATGTCAAACCTAAGTCAGTACATCTTATCAATGTAAATGGACTCAGTTCACCAATTAAATGAAATAGACTGGCAGAGTGGATTAGGAAGCAAAATCCAACTATAGGCTGTACAAGACATCATCTATCAATTAACTGGTTTATTTTCATAGTTTTGTCCAGCTGGTAATTTCAATAATTCTATGTTTTGTTTCTCACAAATCTGAACACAAAATGTTTTCCTGAATCATAAATAATACTTTGTTCCGAATTTATGGCTTCTTGACTATATGGAAATTTTTTCTAGGCCCCTGCGCCTGCTTGCAGGCACTTCTTGTTTTGTATTAATGTTTAGGTTTGGATTTTGATTATGTAGCTTTTACTGTTTTTTATGTGAAAATACATGCTTTTGTATTTATCATTCTTTTGTTGTCAACATTGCTGTCGTCTGAAATTTCACGCTTTTCGTTATTTGGTAAATCCTAAAATCCTATGAGTAAGTTTCAGACCACTGTTCTTCATCCTTCACTTTGTTTTTTAACTCAATGAGACTTTTTTTTTTTTGTGAAACACGGGTTGAACTCAGACCCTTGTACTTGCCAGGCAAGAGCTTATTCTACTGAGCCATCTCCCTGGCCCCTTCAATGAGAGTTTTTGATGTGTGACATGCATGACAATCTTTACTGCTATATTATCAGTTGTATGAGAGTTATGAACATGATACATTTTTTATTTTATATAAAAAATAAAATTTTAAAAAATTAATCTAGTAACTAAAGGAACAAACAGGAAAGGAAATATGTTCTTTCCTAAAACTTCCAGAAAGAAGAGGTCTTTTTTACCAGTAACTTTGCCCAGTAAGACAAAATTTCAACTGCTGATCTTCAGAGTTTATGTTAATCTTTAAATCTTCTTTGTGTTATACAATGATGCTCAGCTGTACTAAGCTGCTGAAACAATTATAGGCAATGAACGTGGCAGTGAAATGGAATATGTAAAGCCCAAGGTAGAAATCAACCTGCTAAGTTTACATGGAGTGTAATCTGAAAAACTTGATAATAAGAATAATTTCTTAAATGGATCTTTATAAAATATTTACAAATTCTAATTTTTTAATCCTATGTGCTTTTATAATAAGATACACAAGCATGTCACATATTTACCCAGGTCCAATAACTTTAAAACAAATGGTATACTAATTTACTACAGTATGACTAGTATTAAAATTAGATAGTATTTGTCTTAAAAAAAAAAGTAAATCATCAAAGTAAGATTTCTGGGCTGGAGAGATAGCTCAGTAGAATAAGTGCTTGCCTGGCAAGTGCAGGGACCTGAGTTCAATCCCCGGTACCAGAAAACAACAACAACAACATACAAAGTAAGATTTCTTAAAGTGAGCAAACTGAGTAAGATGTAACCTTATGTATTGTAAGATATGGAATGACTACCCTTGCTTATAAGGAATGCTACTTCTTCTTTGTTGATTTGTTGAAACATGCTCCATTATAAACCAACCCCAAAAGGAAATAATTCTTATGTACAAAAATGGGTAGTCAACATCATTTGACTTTTTGCCAAATCTGAGGGTATAACATAGTAGCAGAATTCTATCTTAGTAACAAAATCAATGTAAAATCATTGAATAATTTGTTAACAAGATACCAGAGACTGTAATTTATAAATCAAGAGGTTTATTTTACTCACAATTTTGATGGCTGCAAGATCCAAAGAGAATATGACACTAGCTGGCCAGGCCCCTTTTGGCTGCATCATAACTTGGAAAGAAGAGAAAGGTTAACTGGTGGTGTATGGAAGGGTCGAAGGGTGTTGCCCGGCCTGGTTGTACAACAGCCCGTTCTTGAGAAAACTGATTCCCTCCAAGACCAGTGTTGGTCCCTTTTGTAGGGGCTGCTCCAATAACATAATTACCTTCCCCCCAGGCTCCTCCTCATAAAGGTCCTGCTTTTCTAGCTGAGGACAGGCTTCTGGTACATGAACCTTTAGGGACTTGTGCAAGCCATCTCTAAGCCACTGGTCTTCTAAATATTCTCTCACTTGATTCTCACTAAAAAGCTATGATAAAGAGCATGTTGATCCATGCTTATTGTAAAGTGATAAAATTTTAGATATGGAAAATTTATCACGTTACTTACTTCTAGTCCACATTTTACAATGAGGAAAATAAAGGCAAGAAACATGATGAAGGGGTGTTGTAGTATCACAGAGATGCAGGAGCACAGTCAGGGTCCTGGTCCTTTCTGTTGACTTTTCATTCTGAACTTCTTTGTTCAGTTGGTAGCATATCACACCCTATACCAAGGGATACTAGGTATGGAAACCAGGTCCTCCTGCATTCTAGGTGCTCACTACATCCTTTGTCTCAGGGCCCAAGTCATTTCTCAGACTACTGGACAATTACCAAAGGATTTTTTTTTAAATAGAAAAATGCATTCTCTTTTAAAATGTATTCATTTAAACAAATGCCAATATCATTTCTTAAAGAATAGAACATGGTTCAGTTCAAAATATCATCCACTCTACCAAAGTAGCCAATATTTTCACTTTTGGATAAATATTTGTCCAGCTTCCATGGTATTTCTACCTCATAAAAAGATGTTTGTGTACAGAGACAGGCAAGCACATATATAGATGCGCATTCATGTGTTAGTTGGATTTCTGTCACTGTGATAAAAAGCCTGTGGAAGCGACCTCAAGGGAAGAAGATGGATGTTGGCTTACGGTTTTGGAGGCTTCAGTCTGTGGGGAGTCGCTTCCATTGCCGTCAGCCCGTTGTAAGGCAGAAAAGCAGGACAGCAGTGTGTGGCAGACTTTTCTCTTAATATACAATTCTTTTTTTGAAAAAATATTTATTTATTTATTTTTGAGACAGAGTCTCACTATGCAGTTTGGACTGGCTCTGTGCTCACTTTGGTAGCCCCCAGACTGGTCTTGAACTCCCAGCGATCCTCCTGTCTCAACCTCCTGAATGACAGGCGTGCACCACCACAGCTGCTTCCAAGGCTGGTGTGCCCTGGTTCCAGGGCCAGCACAGCATGTGGTGCCAGGCATCAAACTTGGGACCGTGACCTTACCAAGAAGGAACCCATGCCTCTGAGCCATCTCTCCATCTCTCCAGCCCCTACAATTCTTATGTATTTATTAATACTGGAAACTTAACAGCATGATGATTTTAATAAATATGCTTCTTAATGAATAAGGTATAATTTGTTTAATATATTTCTCACCTGGACACTGACATTTCTACTTTTAGCTTTTGTAAATCATTCTGAAGCTAGCAGCCCATATGCATATCATGGTTGATCAATCTGGTAATTTCTATGGGGCAGATTCTGTGAAAGTTCAATTGGAATAAATATTTATATTTTTGAACCATGTTATCAAAGTGTCTTCTTAGGAGTGTGATCATATCCCTATCAATGTGTGAAAAACAGTTTTCAAGGCCTAGCTTTACTGTGTATTACCATTTGAAAGAAAACTGCTAATGTCATAAGCTAAAGCAATAGTTCTTTCATTTTACATCTATTTGCTTATAAATGAGATCAAACATCTGCCAATTTGTTTGTTGAAATCTTTTAAAGCTAGATGCACGTACTATTTGTTTTTCACAAGCCAAGACACTGAAGAAGAAGAAAAGCAACAGCAGATGCTGCAGATTATCCTCAAAAAAGCAACAGAAAGAGATATTTAGTGACTCCCTACTAAGGTGCTGAGTATTTCAAATGATATGTTGGATGCATTAATGTGCAAGCTAAGACAGAGAAGAAGTGAAAATCTCAAGGCCTGAGGTCTTCATAGATTAAAAATGATTTAAAACTGGCTCAGTTTTAGGATGTAAGGGACTTTTATGTGTTGTCATAACCAAATGCTTCGATGAGAAAGAATCATTCAATATTAAAAAGTGCTGATAGGGAACAGGAACAGCTTCTGCCTGCTGGATATTGAGGTCTGTGGTGCAATCCAGTAGCCAATCAGAGCGTGACTATTGAGAGTTTGAAATGAGGCTAATCTGAGCGGACATGATCTATAAGCACACACACACACACACACACACACACACACACACACACACACACAAAACACACTTGATTTCTTTTTTATGTACTTTTTAGTACAGGGTCTTTAGGGTCTCACTACACAAATCAGACTCATAGGGATCCTCCTGTTTTCAGCCTCCCAAGTTCTGGGAATGTAGATGCGTGCCACCATGCTGGGTCTCAGGTGCCTTCTCAGAACACCCCTGGGGGAGGGGCGGGGCCGGCATGGCATGCTGGGATTGAATGCTGGTCTCTGAGCCTGCCTAAGCAGGAGCTTTCGTCCACTGAGCAATCTGGCCCGCCTGGGACACACTGGATTTTGAGGACTCAGTACTAAAAATCCAAAACAGCCAAGAACGTACCAATAATAATAATAATTATTATTATTTTTATTGTAACATTTGGCATTTTCATCTTTTTTTATTTTTGTTTTATTGAAGTACAAATATCAATGAGACAGTTTTAAGATACCTTGACAAGATGGATTTGATAAATTAATACATTGCAAACTGTTTTCATAATGTTTTGGTATCATACAAGGTGCACACATGATATTATACTTACAGACATTATTATACCATATGTCTCTTATCAGTAAATAGAGAGTGTAGCTGTTTGCATATCTTATTTTTTATACCTGAATTACATCAAAGATTCAATAATTAATACTGTCTACCTTGTTATTTTCCTAGTGGTTGTCCATAGTACTAGGAGCCGACATAATATCCTGTCCAACCACCATTAGTGCAGATCTTGCCTCTCATAGAATTATGTAGAAGCACAGTGTTACCTATTCCAGCTGTACTGTCCATACACACACATCATGATTCTTCCTTTCCATACCCCTTCCTTTGTCTACACCTGTCAAAGATGGGCACTCCATTGTCATTCAACTAATTTAGGTGCCTAAACTCGACAACACAATCCAACACAGTCCAGCATTCCACAACAATAGTGAGTTAACCAAAGAAGTTGTCGACCTAGCCATTTATAGCTCAACTTATTATTATGGCCCAGTGGTGTATAT
>PVKA01000985.1:147274-164300 GCA_004027165.1 Ctenomys sociabilis
TGTTTCTTATGAGGTCAGTGAAGTCCCCTCAGGGTTTATCTTGTAGTCCTGTACCTTATTCTGTAGATCCTTTGTCTGTGTCATCCATGTGGATGAGTCACGGCCAATGCTTGACCAGTTTGCTCTCTGTGAGAGCCTGAGAGAAAGTTTTCTCTCCATGTGACTCTCCCCAGGCACACTATAGAACTTCGATCTCTTTTCTCTGTGGCTCCATAATCTCCTTGTTCAGAAAATTTGGAGCTCAACTGAGTTTCATGATGTTGCAGTACAGGTTTTCCAATGTCCTGAGTCTTTCTCCAATTTTGATCTGTGTACTTAGGTTGTTAACCATCCAGAAGAAAAGCTGATTAGTATTCTTCAGCATATGCCATTCACTTTGCCTTATTGTTCTTAGTTGTTGTGCGTTTTCATTTGTATTTCTTCTTTTGACTTCTTATACTAGGGAGACTATATGATAGTTACACATGTGTGTCTGATTTATTTCACTTATGAGTATATGTTCAAGTGGCATCCACTTCAGTATAAATGCTTCAAGCTTATCATTCTTAACAGCTGAGTAATACTCCATTATATAGAAATACCACATCTTTTTCAACCATTCCTCATGTGATGGACATCTTGGTTGTTTCCAAGATTTTGCTATCACACATTGTGCTGCTATAAACATAGGCACACATATATCACTATGATACAATGTTTTCAGTTCCTCTGGGAAAATTCTCAGTAGGGGGATAGCTGGCTTGAATGGGATTTCTAGTCCTACTCTTTTGAGGAGTCTCCACAATGACCTCCACAATGGTTGTACCAGTCTACATTCCCACCAGCAGTGGAGAAGTGTTCCCTTTTCCCCACAACCTCTCCAACATTTGTTGTTGGTTGATTTCCTTATGATAACCATTCTATCTGGAGTGAGATGGTGTCTCAGTGTTGTTTTTATTTGCATTTCATGGATGACTAATGATGTGGAGCATTTTATCTTATATTTATTTGCTTTTTTAATTTCGTCCTCTGAGAAGTGTATATTCATCTCAGATGCCCATTTCTGAATTGGGTCTTTAAATTCGAGGGCCCTGCTATATCTTAGTTCTTTATATATTCTAGACAGCAGACTTCTGTCTGATTGCCTATTAGTTAGAATTTTTTCAAAATTTGTGGATTGTCTTTTCACTCTGTTGACAATTTCTCTTGACATGCAAAGCTTCTTAAGAGTTGATCCCAGTTGTTGATTCTTTCAAGTGTTTCCTGTGCAAATATATGTTTGTTCATGAACTCTTTACCTAGCCCTATGTCTTCAAGAGTTCCTCCTACTTTCTCAATAATTATTTTAGTGATTAGATGTTCAGATGCTAGTATTTCTGATTTATTGAGTAAAATGTGTGATTAAGATAAATTTACTCATTTCTTTTTTTTTTTCAAGTGTGATTTATGGACAATGAATAATTGCCTGTATGGCTGTCATTGGCCACACTGGGAGAGAGATTTGTAATAGTCTTTAATTTTAGGAAGACTGCAACAAAATTTCTACATTTGGGCCAATTTCTAAAAGGAGTATGTAGTGAATAAGAACAAGAGAGGGAGAAAGAAGAGGAGGAGAAGGAGGAAGAGAGGGCAGGAAGGCAGAAAGGAGGGCGGCACAGGGAGAGAATGTGCCATTTGATTAAAATGAGTAAAGGTTCACTGGCATAGCCATAGCCAAAATAGCGAGCCAGAAGTTCTTGGAAGGACTCAGGTATTTATGCCTAAATTCACTACATTAGTCGGCTGCTCTGTTCCTGAGGCAGAAAGCTGACATCCACAATTTAAAAGAGAAAAGGTTTAATTTTGATACAGCTGCAAAGTTTTCAGTCCATAGTTTCGGGGCTTGAAACCAGAAGCACTGTGGCAGAAGCCAGGACCCAGGAAAGCTGTGCACCTCAAGCAGCCAGGAGGCAGCCAGCAGGCAGAGGGAGCAGGGGAGGGGCCGAGAGGCTGGGGCATGTGCCCCCTTCAAAGTCACACCTGAAGTGACCAGTGTCCTCAACTGGGTCTCACCTCCTATGAGCCTGAGCCCTGAATTCCCTGAGGGGTTAACTCACTGAGGAGGGCAGCCCCAGGATCCAGTCACCCCTCGCTGCCCCATCACTGGTCACTGTGGCAGGATCCAAGCAATTAAAACTCAAGCCTTTGGGGGAATTCATCAGAGCACATTTTACAGGATCTGCTACAGAAGACAGGAAGAACAGAAGTGCCTGTGTCACCTGTACTCTTAAATCAAGGGGGAAGAAGCCAAAGGACTTTGAAACCTGCATATGTCCAGAACAGGAAAAAGAGCAAGGATGGATAGATGCTGCCTGAAGAAGTTGAGAAAATATGAATATGAGAGAAAGACGCAGAATAATGCCACTCTTAGTTTTTTTTCCATTCTTTTAATAAATAAGAATGCTCTTCAAACTGGAAAAGAGAAGCTGCTTAGGAGAAAAAAAAATTCAAGTAGGAAAAAGATATTTATTTATTCATATTTTTATTTATTTTTAATTTTTATGTATTTGGTACATGGTCTACAGGATGTTCAGAGTCTCACTACATAGATCTGACTCATAGTGATCCTCCTGTTTTCAGCCTCCCAAACCCTGGGATTACAGGAGTGCCCACCATGCCCAGTCTCAATCTCCTCTCAGTGTGCTGGGGCAGGGCAGGGATTGGACCCCAGTCCCTGTGTCTGCCTAAGCAGATGCTTTAGTCCACTGAGCTATCTTCCTGGCCTGGAAGAAGATATTTAACAGAATACCCAGGTGTTATAAATACACTTTCCATCTAGGCTTCAGATAAGCTTTCTTTTTGAGTAATGAAAACCTTGGGGGATTTGCTCCAAAACTGAACTCATGTAGCTACTAGATTACCAGTTCTCCCAACAGAGGGATCTGATCCTGTTCATATGCTGCTGCTTCCTCAGTGTCTAGAACATTGCTCCATATTTAAGTAAAGGCTCAGCAAGCATATGCTGAGATTCCTTTAGAATGATACATCTATTACAGTGCACATCAGAATACAACTTATGAATGTTACATATAACATAGATAAAGTAACTTAGTCCCACAGAAGGTCATGTTGTCTTTGTTCTACTGGAAACCATGATTACCTTGAATCATTCTGTGTACAACATACATGAGTATGTTAAACACTTGTTTCCTTTCTTAATCAAACTGTTAAATTGGCTGATGCTGCAGATAGCCAGTGTACACCCTTTAAAAAAAAAAAGAAGCTGCACAATTCTTACACTGGGTCTGAATTTGCAGGGAAGGTTCCAGTGGCGCTGCGGTGGATGAGCAGACCCATAGCTCAGACCCCACAGGCGTCCGTTCAGCTCTACAGAATGTTACAGCTCCCAAGCCCGCATGTGCAAGTGGATCCCAGCTGGGGACTTGATGGGGGTCTTGTAAAACTTCTGCAGTTCAGATTGGACAGTGACTGTCAGGCCAGTTAGCAGTGTGAGGCAGTCGTGTGAATTCATGACCTGATGTGAAACTGAAAGGAGGTCTCGGTCTTGAGGTCCAGAGCTCTGTCCTTGATCTTTTCATGTTCAAAAATGTGGCCGCTGGCTTGGAGAAGGTAGCACCTTTCTGTTCTTAGCCGGTCACATAATTCTACATCAGTTCCTCCACTTGGACAGCTAGCTCATACGTGGTTAGCTTCCTTTGTGCTTCATGGTTAAGAGCTTCTTGTAGAAGAAGAAGCACTGTGTGAGGGTTCCAGTGAGGGCTGGGTCCCACTTGGCTGCTCGGCCTGCCTGGCTTTCTGTATATACATTAGAAGGAGCCATTGCCTCGCTTCTGTCTTGGCTCAAGAGCAGCATCAACAGACTTTGCCCTCCCAACTCTGTCATCACTCCTGAAAAGTTCCTGGCCGTGTGAGCACCGGATGTACTTTTGTACCTTTCCTATCTCCTCTGCAGCCATGCCAGCCCTCCATGGTTACAGCTGCCTTCGCACATCTGCTGTTCTGGTTTTGTTCCTGCTAGCAGCAGCTTCCACCCCTGTGGCTGGGGTTAGCTGCTCAAATGGCCCCACGATGGCACCATCGCTTCCTTTCCACTGCCTTTTGCTGCCCTGTTTACACCTCTTCCCTTTTCCTTTTTCTCTGTGCTTGGGGATTAAACCCAGGAGTCCCTGCATGCTAGGCAAGTACTTTACCACCAAGCTGCACCCCAGCCCCTGCTCCATTTCTGATGCACAGTCCTGACCTGACAGACGTAGAGAAGGAGATTTCTCCCCATTAGTGTTAGAATCCTTTTATCAGACTTCTGTGCAAGTTAATCTGAAGCTCCCCCATGTGTCACATTCCATTTATTTCATTTAGTTGAGATTTATTTAGCCTTATGCTGTGTTAGGAGCAGACAAGAAAATCATTATTGCATTTTTTATTGAGCACTTATTCTATGTCAGGAAATGAACTAGGAATGAAGGATATAAAAATGTGTAAGGATGTATTTTTTGCCCTCAGAAATATGCAGTGTGGATAGTAGATGAATCAACATCAATTCAGAGAATTGTGTGCAACTGAAGAATATATGGGAGTGACCATACCTATCATTCTGGATAGGAAGGAAGACTTTAAAAATAAGGACAAGTTTAGGGCCAGCCAGATAGCTCAGCAGATTAAAGGGCCTGTTTAGGCAGGCACAGGGACTGGGGTGTGATCCCCGGTATGTCGTGCTGGCCCTGCCCCCTAGGTGTGCTGAGACTGGGCATGGTGGGCGCTCCTGTAATTCCAGTGCTTGGAGGGCTGAAAACAGGAGGATCACTATGAGTTGAGTCTGTGTAGTGAGACCCTGTAGACCCTGTACTGTCCACATTAAAAAAATAAAATTTAATGATAATGATAATAATGATAATGATAATGACAAGTTCAATAAAAGGGAAATGAGATCTCTGGGAAGAAATGGCCAGCTGAATAAAGGAGGCTAAAGGCAGCGGTTTTGAAACTGGAGAAAGTTTTGAGGAGGACAAATATGGCAGAAAACGAGATGGGGAAGGTAAGTGCATTGGGACGTAGAAGGTGTTAGGCTGTCTTCCTGATGCAGTGGGATCCACATGATCGATTTCAGAGGGAGCACGCAGGGAAGCCCTGAAGATGGGGATAGGAAGGAAAGGACCCATGCAGGAGGGCCACCAAAGGGGCAGGCTGAACATCGGGCTGAGCAAGGGCCTCAAAAGAAGAGGGGTTTGGGAAGTAAGAAGGAGAGAATTAATTAGAATCCTAGTTACCGAATGAGAAAGCAAGAAGAGGTACAGCCGTCTGGGCTTCTGGCTTGGACACACTGGGTGGACCAGAGCGTCTCACGGGAGCACTCGAGAAGGGCACCGCTTATGAAGGCTGGAGGGCAGACGAGGGTGCCGATGCCCCCGAGGATAGCAATGAGTAATACCAGGGCCATGCTTGGATTGCCTGTCATTCTGCTTTTCTAAATGCATACAGCTTCTATTGGTATACTCTCTCTCAAGTAAATGTTGGTCTAAAAAAAAAAAGAACAGGTAAAAAAAGAAAACAAAAGACAAGAAAAAGAAAATGTCATAGGATGTCCTGCCAGAATGTTGTGTATGGTTAGATTGCTAAATTTCTGTGTAAAAATGTGCAATGGTTTATTTTTATTTTGTTATTTTTTTTCACATTCTATGGGGATTTAAAGTTTAGCATATCAATGATTGTTGGAAAATACCTGTTCCATGTTATGTCTAAGGCGTTTGATATTCAGACAAATAGCGATGTTAAACTCAAATGCCTATGTTGTAAGATAATTATATCATTAAGCTTCTCTTCTGGAGGGTTAGCAACTTAAGTTTGCAGACCAAAAATCAGAGAAAAAGAAGGGCTACAAGGATAGCCAATATTTTGGCCCTACCCCTTCAAGGTCAGTGAGGACTCAAGACATAAGGTTGTAACTTCGTAGTGTCCCAAATATGTATATATATATAATATATATATATATATATATATTATATATATAATAGGATAGATATATAGCTTCTTTCTCTTAGTTCAATGAGGAGGAAGTTTTGTACTAATAGTGTTTAGACAAGATATCATGTCTTCATCTTATGCTATGAATAACTATCTGAAGACAATAATATGCAATGTATTAATTATTGTAACTGTCCTACTAAACTGTTTTGAAGCTGTCTCATTGCTATTTCTTTCTCAATAAAATTAATTTTTAAAAAAATGGTGCCAATGCTAATACTGGAACTGTGAAGCTTGAGATGTTTGTGAAGCATGCAGGTGCTGGGTAGTAAGCAGCTGTCTGAAAAGTCTTAGAGCTCCAGAAGACTGAGCTGGGCCTGAGAGCGCACCTCCCCAGGAGTCACTAGTGTGGAGTCAGCCAGGGTAGGGGCACAGGGAGAGACAGCAGAGGACTGTCAGTGGAAATAGAAGACGAGATGCTGCAGTGGTCCTCAGTGGTTCGGTTTGATGGCTCAAAACAGGAAATGTTAGCGATTTCTCTTTTTGTGCTAGAAGAGATGAGTCAAAGGAGAAAGTGTGAAGGTGCTAAAGAGAATGGAAAAGTGAGACAGTGATTTTCCCAGGGGCAGAAGATATTACTTACTTACTTAATTAATTAATTAGTCAGTTATTTCAGGACTATTTGCTGAGTAATCTACAAGACTAGAAATATAGGACCCCTAACCTCAGGCAGCTAGTATTCTAGCAGCAACAAGACAGCACCGCTAGGAGACAGAGTGGGTGACAGGGAGAAAATTCACAGCTCCAAGTCATCTGCCTCATGCCCGGGATGTACTAGGAGGGTTGCTTCTCATTTAATGTTATGGACTTTTGCATTCTACTCTCTAATGTCACCGTTGTCTCAATAATCCTTTGAAAAAAAATCTTTATGTGAGCTGACCACCCACTCCAGAGAAGCATCTCGTATGCCTCCTTGGCATTACTTAACTCGGGCACACAGCTGTGCCTAGGACAGGCCTCACTGATACTGAGGACTCGGGGAGGAATGTGTGGTCTCTGATTAAACTAGTTGCCGCTGTCCTGAGGCTTGTACCTTGCATAGCTGGGATGGAGGTGGGCACCTGGTGGGCGGTCACATTTCTATTGCTCACTGACCAATTTAAGCCTCTATGAATTAGCATTTTCATGACATTTTCTTTCTTTAGAAACTTATTTCATTTAAAATTAAACTTTTTTCATGTTTTATAGTGTGGTCTGCTATATTAGAGAACTGCAAGATAAATTGTTTTGTATCTCATGGAGATAACCCCGATTTTCACCAATGACTTGGGGATACATTCCTAATAAATGTCCCTTATAACCTGTCTTTCTTCTGATCCTAGTACTGTTCTTGAAATTATTTTCATCTTGTTTTTGCTTCCATTAAGGGTTATTTGAAAACATTATAACTGGGAAATTAAGAAATAAATCTTTAACATAAAAAGTTCATTTAAAAACTTTTTCATAGTTGCTCCTTTCTAATATATCTTTGGTAAACATTTTGTAAGTTTGCTGTAGTCAGGATTTATAAGGGAAACAATTTAATACGGGACACTTAATTTATAGGATTACTTTGTAATAGTCACCCAAAGAGTCAAATACAAAAGACAGGAGATCTGTCAACACGCTAGGGACCCAAAGAATCCTGCCGAGGGCCTGGATCCCACAGGGAAGTGTCCCGCTCAAGTCCAGCTGAAGTGCTGGAGCCTGTGGCAACGTCCTCCACAAGTCCAGCTGGAGGCCTAGTGCCTATGGCAGCATGTGGTGCAGGCCAGTTTTATGGTTCTGTTCTGGGAAGACTCAAAGATCAGTGGTGGAAGCCAGAGAGTCTGCACCAGGGGCATGAAGGATCCATGCCAGCAGGCTGAGGGATCTGACTGGAGCCAGCAAATGGTGCTCAAGGGAAGGAACAGAGCTCCGTGGCCACCCTCAGCAATGGTGAGGTCCTGAGCTCCTCTGACCATAAGTTCGTATCAGGAAAACCAGCACGACATGTTTCTCCAGGAAAACCAACAGCACAGCCTCTTCCTCTCCAGTCGTCCTCTTACGATGCTGGCAACAGTCCTCAGGTGGGCCACCTGCACCCAGCACCAGGCCAACTCAGTTCAGCGGGGTGTCGTAAGGCACGCATCCATTGGCATCCATCAGGTTGGTTTGATGGCTGCACGTGGGAATCTCATGAAAACAGCATCTAAGTAAATTTTTGCTGACTGGTAAGATAAAAGGAAAGAGGAAGAAATGCAAATGTGTCGCACCTCTACAATTAAGATATTATTTTTCTAAAATTCAGTAATTTGGAAAAATAAATTGCTATCAATCCATATTTTCTAGTTCCTTAGGAGTAAAATAGTCGATACTATTGGGGACAAATTGTAATTTTTTTTGCTACTCTCTGTTACAGCATTTTTCTTCTATATTTTGAGAGATTTATTCTACATCATAATTTGAAGTATGACTTTTGTGTCATGTTTCCAGTGACACAACGTTATTGACTGTTGAAGGCAGTATCATTTATTTGTATTTTTGTGGTATTGGGGATCAAACCCAGGGCCTTCACACTGAGCTACCACCCTGGGCTAATTTCTATTTCTGAACTTGAGACAGCCTCTCATTAAGCTCCAAGCTGGATTTGACTTTGCAATCCTCCTGCCTCAGCCGACCAGGGTGCTGGGATTACAGGCATACACTCAGAATTAGTTCTGAGTGGCAACAGTTCTTAATCCCCAGATATTTGACTTAAGACATACCTGGGTCATTTTTTCTCTTCCCTCTCCTTCACTTTTTTCTTCCTTCCCTTTGTATGAAGCATATTGTAGACAAATCTTGGTCAAATAAATGAAGAGTGGTTCAAACACACACAATACAAATTGCATTTTAATATTAAATCTGAAAACACATCCTAACGGCAATAAATGGACTCCACTCATAAGCTGTAATAAAATAATGCCAGCATTTCTTCCCTCCCTCCATAATATGAGCTTTAATCAAAGGTCAGAAAAGTTACAGACATTAGTGAGGTACCTGGGAACAAGAATTCCATCTTCTATCAATGTCCTGCAAATTCTGTGATCCTAGAAATTTACCTAGTCTATCAAATGAATGAAGATGCAAACATGCATCTCTGTCTCTGTCTCTGTCTCTGCATCTCTCTCTCTCTCTCTCTCTGATGGGTAGTGGGAATAGAACTCAGGACTTCCTTGGCAGGAAGGCACAGCACCACTGATATGAATATATCTCTACAACATATATTTCTGTGCGAAGCTCACCACGAATTAGCTGGTTTTCCAAATTCCAAGAGAAGGGCCCACATTTCAGATGGTGAGTTCTGACAGGTAGACCTCAGACACTATTCCCTGCAGCTCATTTCTGCATTCTTTTACACTGAGTCCCAAAGACTGTTTGTTATCCAAGCAGCCTCTCCCACTGACCTGGAGCTGATGGGAGAGCACCCAGCACACTGAGTGTGCTCTCAGGAAGCTGCTCTTTGGCAGCTTCAGTTGCCTGATATAGCAGTGTCACCATGTGCTGCTGCACTGAAAGGCTGCAAGGAATGCGGTGACTTTGGAAATCGATGGGGCCACACCACAGCAGAATTCCAGGGCCCACAGCAGGAGGATCAGGCTTCCTGACTGCTCGTGGGCACTGGCTCCGGCGTCCTGGTGATAAGCAGTGGCCATGAGACTCTCATTAGTCACAGCCATCACAACCTGGGTTTGGCTTATTTTCCTTTTAAACATTTAGGACTGTCCAGCCAACAAGCGCTTCCTGGGGAATGGGTTGGTTCTGCCAGGCTTTCATGGTGGTCATTTATTATATAGAGGTGACACAGGCATCCAGAGGCACTGGCAAGCTATTTTTCCTTTGCTGAGAATAGTGAAAAAGAGACCAAAAAAGGCTTATCAGAAAATAATCGCCTTATGCTTTTGCAAGGCAGAAAGTGAGTTGACATCAGGCTCCTGCTGATGGCCTGCTTAGCCGCACCAAAGTGTCTCAGGAAATCACCCAGGCCTGAGAAGTTTCATGCTGGTCTTGGTAAAACTGTGAGTTCAGCTGTGGAGTTTAGGGCTTCTGAGGCAATTCCTTCTACCCATAAGTGAATAATGAAGGCATTCACAGGACCTTCACACGCATACAGTCTTGCTGGATTGCAGCGCCTCAACTCCTGAGGGACACATCTGGCTCCTGGGGAGGCAGTGCCTCTCAAGCTTAGCCTGGGTTTTAGTCTTGTGTTGCTAGCACCTCAATAGATACCTGCCCTGAAGAGAATAGGTGGTCAAATGTTCCTCCTTTCCCTTCTTCCTCTGGGAAGGCTGACCTTCACCTTTTTAGTGCGTGTCCCATGGCTCTAGCTGAACGTCCCATGGCTCTAGCTGAATGCCCGATGCTGGGTACTTTATAAAGAACCATTTCTTATTCTACATTGCAGGCTAAAAGTCCAAGATCCCCCACCCCCACTGCACCAGCTTCTGGGAGGGCTTGCTGGCTACTTCACAGTGTGGAGGAGAAATGGAAAGAGAAGCAACTGGTTGAAGAAGGAACCAGGCACAAGAGGTAGTGGCCTTTTACAATCACCCACTCTTGGTAACAATCCAGTCCCAGGAGAACTAAGCGACCCCCATGAGATACACACTCACCCTTTCTAAGAATGGTGTTCCCTCATCTGATCAGCTTCGTCCTGGTTTCACCATACCCTCAACACAGATGCACCGATGACCAAGTTTCCAGCCCACGGACCTCTGGGGGGCAGACTGCACCCCTCCCCAGCGTCTCCTTCCCCACACTGTTCTCTTTCTTCTCCCATCTCCTCATGCCTTCCTCAGCCCCCATCCAATGACTGAGTGCTTTTTCGGTACCAAGAACTCTACTCAAGTACACATTGGGAAGTCCACTGCAGGGTGAATGCCAACTGGTACGTTCGACCCCTCCTGAATAGTAAGAAAAAAATCCCCCAGCTGATCTATTTCATTCTCCACTCATTTCTGTGCTACTTTCCATTAACTCTAGTTTCTGTGTTTCAGACAACTGCATTCACTGTTCATGGAGCATGACCTAATGACCGAGAATTGTTGCAGTCATCTAATTTGTTAATTTATGTGTGCATGTTTGCAAGTGTTTATTGTGTATACTAAGCAGTCAATAAACACACAAGCACTCAAGAAGCTCATGAGCCATGCACTATGTCATGCTTGTATTATTCATGGACCTCATGAAGCTTCTGGTGGGGATGGAAGAAGACGAGCAACATGTAGCCAACAATAAATACAAACGTCGCAGATAGCAATGAGTGACAGGGAGAAGGGGAAATAATATAGGGTGCACAGAAATGGCAGGTGGAGAGGCCAGTGCCTTTCCAGCTAATAACTGGAGCAGGATGTATGGAAGCTGGGGAAGCATTATAGGCACAGAGACCAGCGGGCACAGGACAGAGATTGCCTGCACATTCAGGAGCTACAGTGTGGCTGGAGCAGAGGCGATGAGGGGAAATTGGTAGGAGGTGAGGCTACACAAGCTGACATCTTCTACAGGTGTTAGCAGTGCCAAGGACTTGGGCTATCCCCCTGAGTCAGGTTAAAAACCAGTAAGGAAGAAAATCTGGTGTGACTATATGCCGGACAGAACTGACTGCATGATAGGGCAGTTAAGGGCTTAGATGTTGGCCAGGCTGCTGGATTGGAATCATCTCTTTTCTTCCTCCTGGCCACAGGACTAGTAAATTGCTTAATTTCAATGCTTCCTGTAATAAAATTATATCTTCTCCCTAAGGTTGCTATAATGGTTTCATGAATTAATATTTGTAAAGAAATATTTGCTAAATACAGTACATAAAATAAAAGTATTTCAATGGTATCACTTAGAATTTGCTAGTTAACTATGACCTACCATTCAGCAATAGTAAAGATACTATTTAAGGCCCCAGGTGACCAGGTTGGAATTTTAATCCACTTCTGTATGATCCTGATGCCCACATGTCTGTTACACAATATGGTTGGTACCTGCTTCTTTTCTTCTGCAAATTTGTCTGCTAGAAATATCATTAAGGGCTGAATGATAACTCCCTCAGGTTCATGTATCAAAATCCTAATACCCAGAACCTCATGGTCTGGCTTTACTTGGAGATAGGTTTTCCAGAGGTAATGAAATTACCTTGAGGCCATCAGGATGTACCTAATCCAATGTGACTAGTGTCCTTCTGCAAAGGTAAAACATGGGTGCAGGCACGCACATGTGGAAAACATCATGTGAAGTCTGGTCCTGTGCTGCCCCAGCCAGGTGATTCTGAGACAGGCCCCACACAGGTCCCCCCGGCACTGATGGGAGCACAGTCCCGCCCACATGTTGATTTTGAATTTCGAGTCTCCAGAGCTGTGTGAGCATAAATGACCATTGTCCAAGCCACTCAGTTCGTGGTGTTATGGCAGGTCTAGGAGGTGGATATACTATGTCCAAGTTATTTTAAATATTTTGTGCACTCAAACTGGTTCTTACCAAATTACTAGGGAAGACACAGCGTTAGACTTGACCTGATACAAGGGATTGTGCTCTGGAAGCTACTGTGCTGCCTGCTCTCTGCACCCAGAGACAGGTGGGACACTGCCTGAGTTATTTACAATGAAAGGTGATGGCAAATGGGAGCGATCTCCAGCGTCTCTGATGTGTGTTAATTTCCTTTTGTAACTAACCTGTCAGCAACACCTGTTAGTCCACCTAGGGGGTTGCCAATATTGATCAAGTAAAATGTGAGGAAATTGGATCTTATGTAAAAAAAAAAAAAAGTTACATCAAAGTATCAGGAGAATTTTTTTTTTAGAAAACCCATTCTGATTCCATTGACTTTTTAAGTGATGACAAATCACAGCTAATGAGCAGAGACTGCTGGCACCTGGGAGCCAGGAGAGGCACCTTCTTCTGATTGCCTGTTGTACAGTTTCATTTCAGCTGAAGATCTTAATTCTAGCGAATGATTTGCATTGTGTCCACATGGAAAGGTTCTGTGCCTGCTGAAGATGGATTCAGCGCATTCAGCTAGGTCTCCCACAAAGACCATGCCAAGAACTGTTGTTATTTTTCTAAACATTTCTGCAGTGTAGTGGAATATGCATGTTTAATAAACATAATTTTCATCATCATACTTAACAATCTCTCTCAACCATGATCTCTTCCCCAGATGTTTTAAACTCTGTCTTAGTAACAAACTAAGGACCCATAATTCCCACTAATTCCTATAGTTCTACTTCGTAAACTGCTCTGTTCAGCCTGTGATATAGCCTCAGATACTGCCAAGAGCACCGGTGGAGGTCTGATAGGTTGTTCACCGACTACACAACTATCTCAAAATCAAGAATATGGGCCTACAGATCATGAATTTATGTAGTTGTATTCATCACTATGGAAAAATACCTGTGAAAATTATTTTAGATGATGGCAAGATTTATTTTGGCTCTTGGTTTCAGAGGTGGCGGTCCATGGCTGCTTGGGTCCATTGCTTTGAGACCTGTGGGAAAGCAGAAGACGAGGGCAGGAAAAGGTGTTGGAAGAGGTCCACTTACCCTGGGTGGCCAGGAAGCAAAGGGAGGAGCCAGAAGGAGCTGAGGCCCCAGGATCCACTTCAAGGCAGCTCCCAGGCCTAACTTCTGTCCATTAAGCCCCACAGCCTAGCGACTCCATCACCTCCCAGGAGTGGCAGGCTGCGGACCAGCCTTCCAACTCAGGGATCATTGGGGGGCATTTATGATCTTCTAACTCTTGATTTGAATTCAGCTCTGTCACCCACTACACCATTTTTGAACTATTTCCTGAGGCAATGTCCCCCCAATAATTTTTTTTTTCATTTGTGTATTTGGTACAGGGTCTATCTAGGCAATTCAGACTTGTGGTGTTTCTTCTGCTTTCAATCTCTCCAGCACTGGGATTACAGGTGTTCACTGGCTCAGCATGCCCCTGGGGTGGGGTTGGAGTGGCAATAATTTAAAAAAGAATACAGTTTATCTCTTAAGAACTGACTGTTGATTACCTGAGAGAAGAAAATTCACAAAATTATTTAAGGTCCTATTTCATGAATGAAAGTATTTCTGTCAGAGAAAAAGCTCTTCAGCTGCTTATTTTTGATAGTTCTTGACTTACACGTTCTGTAAACTCAGATGAATATTTTACAGCACTGATTCACTTACTTCTTTTGAGCTATTGCCTGGAGAAAGATAACACAGACATCACTCAATATTCTAAGTACTTAAGGATCCATGTACTCTCTTATGAGATAGTACTCTTTTAAAGCTTTCTAAAGCTCCCTGAAGTACATATATCTATTTCTGTCTTTCATATGAATTACTGGAGGCACAGATAGCTCAAGGTCATGCAAGACTAGAAGGCACACAACACCAGAGCTAGTGTGGGTTTTAAAGGTATATGTACATTCGACCTCATGGCTATGGCAAAATGGAATCTAAGGGAAAACACAGACATAGTTTACAAGCTTGCAATTTCTTCTTTTTAACTTTGCTTTTTAACTTTTTGCTGAGACCTTTTATTGTATAGTATAGAGTGGAGTGTAGGGGTATGAGTCCAAACACTGTTAAAATAAATACTGGCGAGGTGACCAAACTCAGCTGGATCCAACAAGAATTGAAGTTGCAGTAGATCTGAAGACTGTATTCTTAAGTCAGGCCTAAAGCTAATTGGACTGAACGACATTCTGAAAGCAGTGGAGGGTCTACAAAAGAATATCCCCCAGCAATAGCCATAGTGGCTCCACTGACAGACAGGAAAACCAATCTTTCTGCTAATGGGAATGCTTGGAGCAAAGGCATGCAGGAGACCATGCAAGATGTGGACTCTGAGAAAAAGCATTCAGAATATTCATGCAGCAGCATTTCCTTCCTCCCTCCCTCGCCCTCTTTCTCTCTCTTTTCAGTGTCATCCATAAAAATAGAGAAATTGGGACACTGTGAGGCAGTTGACCTTCTTTTTCTTATGATGACATTCTTTTTCCTTCCTTGTCTGTATTTTCCTACCTTTCCAAACAGTTTATTATGTCTTTAGCATATAAAATGAATTTAGAATCCCAAACTTCTCCTATGAGAACTGGGAAGGTTTCTAAGCTCAAGAGCCGTCATGGAATGTACACTAACTCTTAGGCAGGTCCCCTAAATGGGAAGTGAACCAGGAGAGCCCTGAGGTAGGAAGGAAGCCTTGTTGTGAGAGGATTTCACCACAGTATGTGTGGCCAGAGGACATTAATGTAGATATTGGGGGCTGAGTTGTGTCCCTCAAAAATGTATAAATTGAAGGCCTACTCACAGCACCTCAAAGTGTGACTACTTTGGGAGAGTCTTTCAAAGGTAATTCAAGTAAAAGGAAGTCAGAATAGTGGGCCTCATTCAGTCTTACTGGTGTTCTTAAAGAAGAGTTTGGGAAAGAGTCATACACAAAGGGAAGAACAAGTAAGGATAGAGAAGACACATCCACAGAGGCCTTGGAAGAAACCAACCTCGTCCACACCTGACTGTGGGCTTCTAGCCTTCAGGATGATGAGTGTGTCTGAGCCTTACAGCCAAAAATATGCATTATGGCAGCCCTAACAAACACAAGCAGTGAGTGTTGGGCTTATACCACCCTTGGCTTCACAGAATACAAAACAATTTGCCTCTAACTCCTTGGGTATAGCCACCCTGGCCTCCTTGCTATCCCTCCCACACTCCGCTACAACATACTTCCACACAAGCGTCCCCAGCTCCTTCTCCTCACTCCTCTATATCTTTGTTCACTGGCCATCTTATTCAGAATTACAAACCAACCGCTTGCTCCCTCAGCTTCCAGTACTCTCTAAGCTCCTTTGTTACTTGGTCTTTCTCTATCTTGCTTTTAGCCTTCAATCATCCTATATATTGCATCTGTTGAATCAGCTGATCTTCCCATCTGAATGGAAGATCCAAGAAGTTTGAGATTTCTGTTTCATTCGCCAGCAGTATACCTGTGCTAGGAAGAGAGCAAGTACTAAAGACATAGAAAAGAATTGAAGGAATGTGCTCCTAATAATAGTTAATGTGATTTGAGCAATGCGTGCCAGATACTAAGTGCTTTGCATGTATGGATCCATTAAATATGCATAGAGACAATATATTTTGTCTGATATAATTGGCTCATGCATTTTGAATGGATAGATAGGTTTAAATAAATTTTGAATGCAACAGGCAATTATAACCTCATTTTTAGCCACATGCTATTATTTTGATTAAAAGATACTGTTTTCCACAGAGAGAGAGAAATTAGAGAAACAATACCTTTTACAATAACACTGAGGAAAATGAGATACCTTGAAATTAATCTAACTAAAGAAGTCAAAGATCTTTTGAAGGAAAATTGCAGTACTCTGAAAAAAGAGATTGCAGAGGATTTCAGAAAATAGAAAGATATTCCCTCCTCCTGGATAGGAAGAATAAATATTGTGAAGATCGCCACACTCCCAAAATTGCTGTGCAGATTTAATGCAACCCCTATCAAACTACCCACAATGTATCTCCCAGACCTAGAGAAATCATTCCTAAAACTTATTTGAACCAGAAAAGACCTAGAATAGCAAAGGCAATCCTGGCCAACAAACACAAGGCAGGAGGCACGACAATTCCTGACTTGAAATTATACTACAAGGCTACTATGATAAAATCAGCATGGTACTGGCAACCAAATAGACCTGAGGATCAATGGAAGAGATTAAAAGATGCAGAAACCTCTATGAACACAATCAGCCACCTTCCCTTCAACAAAGGGGCCAAACATGCTTACTGGAAGAAAGATAGCCTCTTTAACAAATGGTGCTGGAAAAACTGGCTCTCTACATTCTGGTCAAGCATTGGCCGTGACTCATCCACATGGATGACACAGACAAAGGAACTACAGAATAATGTACAGGACTACAAGATAAACCCTGAGAAGACTTCAATGACCACATAGGAAATATAAAGTTCATGTGTTGATATATAAATTTTGATCTACCTAGGTCTTAACCATCCAGCAGAAAAGTATAAAAGTATAAAAATGAAGTATACATCGTGAG
>PVKA01000986.1:0-44268 GCA_004027165.1 Ctenomys sociabilis
CTCAGGCTCTTACGCATGCCAGAGAAGCACTTATTCCACTGAGCCATCTCCCCGGCCCCCTCTGCATTGAATGTTGTAGGCATCGTTTTTTTTTTTTTAATGTCTTTTTGAGACAGGGTCTCACTATGCAGTTCAGGCTGTCCTTCAGCTCACTTTGTAGCTCAAGCTGGTCTTGAACTCACAACAGTCCTCCTGCCTCAGCCTCCCAAGTGCTGGGATTACAGGCATGTGCCACCACGCCCGGCTAAATGGTTGTTCTTTTAGAAAAGTCAAAAAGCCACCCTCAGCTAGTAGGTACTATCACTCAAGTATTTTGCAAAGATAGCAAATAATTTATATACTGTGCTTTGATCCTTTACTAGTAGACCTGGATCATTACTAAAATGCTAATTATGCTTTAAAATGTAAAAGTCTGCCAAAATACAAACAAATCAATTTTAAATAGCTGTATATGAATAGAAGAATGAATTCTGGAAACATTCTAAGCAAATGGACTGCATGTACATAGTAACCGAATTACTGGCTAGTTAATAGTGAATTAATATCTACCTCTAGCCTTATTATCTAACAAAAATATGATCTTTTAATTTAAGCTACTATTGATGGGATAGTTAAAAGCTTTTCAAGAGTCAAATCCTCTCACTGACATAGAGCCAACTCACCTAATTAAATTCATCTTGGGTATTAGAATCTGATTTAAAAAATACTTTTAAAATTGACATACGAGTGACTGTGGGCTGGTGAGTAGAAAATTGATCAATGATGGAATAATGCATTAACGATAATTTAATTCTTTTAATTTAAAATACAAATATAAAAATATTAATATTGGGGCAGCCAGATCGCTCAGCAGACTAAAGCGGATTACCTGCTTAGGCAGAGCACAGGACCAGGTTTAAAACCTGACATGAAGGGGTCAGGGAGATGGCTAAGTGGAATAAGCGCTTCCCTGGCAAACACAAGGGCCTGAGTTCAAATTCCAGGCCCCCCCCCAAAAAAACCTGACCTGATGTGGCAGCCCCTCCCCTGGGGCACACTGAGATGGCAATTGAGATTAGGTATGGTGGCCTACACCTATAATCCAGCACTTGGGGGGGCTGAAAACAGGAGGATCACTATGACTCCAGTCTACATAATAAGACCCTGTAGTAAAATACATTTTTAAAAAAATTAATGCTTTAAACTTCTGCCTTTCATTCAGAGCACTAGTTTGGGTAAGAATTTACCTCAGAAGTCTAAAAGTAACAAGAAATTGTTTGGAAAAGAGAGTAAAGAGAGTTTAAGAATTTTTAGGCATGGTGTAGTAGAATTTGTAACGCCCTCTCTATAGGATTATGTCACATATCCTTTTGTTATAAAAATATTCATGTCTAACAGGCGCAAAATAAATTTTTAGGTTAAAGAACTCTGTATCATGTATTCATACACTATTTCTTCTTATGGCTGAATAATTCACTATATGGATGTATTACATTTTGTTTATTGACTCATCTGTTTATGGACATTTGAGTTGTTCCTAACTTTTAGCTACAATAAATAGAACTGCTATGAATATTCATGTACAATTTCTTCTTTCCCTGCATTTGGACCATAGTTTCTGGCTTCTTAACATATTTTATAGCTTTTTAATAAATCATATTCCATTCCTTAGCCAGAGTTTATTTGCACTGTTTGTTGTCAATTTGTGTAGTGAGTTTTCTGAACTAATCCTGTAAATGCTGTATTTTTGTTGTGTGTGGCTACTGAAGCTGCAACTCAATAACTTAATAGTTAGCTAATAATTTGAGGTTTTCTTAAATGTCAGGGAAAAAATTCAGTCATCTCTCAGTCTCTGCCAAGAGACACTGCTTGCTTACAAGCCTGGAAGTCAGGTGGTTGACCAATCTCTACGATATTCACTTTCTTCCTGTGTTAAGCCTCTGGGTCAGCTGGAGATGACTGCTTTGGGGCGTCCCAAGTCACTTGAGCACACATGCAGCCGAATGCGTGCTGTGGACTTCTAGTTTTCCCAAAATATGTTGGAGCTTTCTGGTTTTCTTACTATTTTCTTCCAACTGTTATCCTCAACTAGAGACAGCTCTGAAGTTAAATAATTTTCTCTAAATTACTTTGAAAAATGGCTTTCAGAGAAAAGACTTTTCTCGCTGGATGATCTTGAACCAGGTGAAATAAAGACAGCTTTGCAAGAGGGGCTTCCCAGGAACTGACAGACAGGTCAGATAATAACAATGCTCCGACGGGGCTTTGAAGCAGTGCTGGCCCATCCTCTCCTGTGACTTTTGGGCTGCTGGTTTTTACTGTGGTTGGAGATAATAGATTTTTCTTTAAAAAAAAAAATGACCATGGGGCTCTAGAGGATAGGATCACTATGGAAAACATTAAAATATTGCAAGGCTATCTCTTCCTGTCACAATTCACCAATTTTTCTTTAACAAAAACTTCTCAAGCTGATATTAACCTGTTTTTGTTTTTTGAGATAGGGTCTTGCTCTATAGCACAGACTGGCTTTAAACTCACTGTAACCTGGGTTGGCCTTAAATTTGAAGAGATCTTCCTGCCTCAGCCTCCTGATTACAGGTGTGCTCCACCATGCCTGGCTTGATACAAAACTTCTGCCAGTTTGGGGTGTAGCTCTTCCTGGAATTTTTGGAAGGGAAAAATTCTGGATCTTTGCCCTATCATTTTTTTATTGTTAACCTATATTTATTTTTATTCAATCCACTATCCTTTAAATAGTAATATTACTTAGAGAACACTTACATAACACACCTGGAGTATCATTTTAGCCCTGTATTTACTTATTACTCAACAAATTATTTGCCTCCTGACACTGATCCACACTTTGTTTGAATTATTAGGGTTACAACCTGAACAAGCCAGCCACTAACCCTGCTCAATGGAGCGTGCATTCCAACAGAAGCAAAGAGGAGGTATAGGTATGATGGGAATGGGGTGGGAACACGTAATAGAAAAATAAGAATTCATTATAAGTGTTATAACAAGGAAATACATGGGACTCTTGACTTACGCTGGTCTGACTTATGGTTTTCTTCTACTTTATGATGGTGCCCAAGCTATGTACATTCAGTAGAAACTGCTCTTTGAATTTAGATATTTTTCTACCTATCAATAGGTAACATGGTGCTGTCTCATGATACTGGGCAATGACAGTGAGCTGTAGCTTGCAGCTGGCCACACATGAGAATAAATAATGGATCCTGTATTCTACAGTGCAGTGTATTTAATAAGCTGTATGTGATGTGACAGTCAAGACATTTTTGTCAAGTTGGCTTTATGTTAGTTTTTTTAAAATTAATTTTATTGAGAAACAAATAGCAATGAGACAGTTTCAAAACTGATTAGTAGGACAGTTTCAATAAATATACATTGCATATTATTGTCTTTGTAGTGGTTATTCATAATACAAGATGCAGACATGATAACCTGTCCACAGACACTATTTGTACAAATCTTTGAATTATTAGGGTTCATTGAATTAAGAGAAAGTAGCTATATATTTATATTAACTATTTTGTATATACAGATACAAAATGGTCCTTCATTTGTATCCCCTTTTTTGTTTAGTTTTGTCAGAGATAGGTGTTCCCTTGCCATTTAAATATTGCAGGTGCATGAATTCAGCAAAATAATCCAATGTAGTCCAGTAGTACAGAATAGTAGTGGGTTATCTGTAGGACTGGCAATGTCAGAAGTTGTTGACTTGAGCCTTTTACAGCACAGCATATTAATATGGCTTTACTTTTTATACCTTAGTTTTACACTTTTCTGCTGGATGTTAAGACCAAGATAAAGCAAGACCTGTATAACAAGAAATGTAACTTTTGTATCTGACTAGATCAGTCAAATCCCTTCAGGATTTATCCTGAAACCCTGTACCACAGTTTGCAGGTTCTTTGTCAGTGTTGGGGTTTTTATTTTGCTCAATTGTTGGCTAGTAGAAGTGTCTATATATGTTTAAGGCTAAGCCACAATATATAGTAGGATAGGAATATTAAATACATTTTGGCTTTGTGACTTCGGCATCTGATGGCTTACCGGGACATAACTATCGTAAGTTGAGAAGCTGTAGATGTTCTGTGGGGCACGTAGGAAGGGCACCCAGTTTGAACTACTCTGGGAAATCTGAGGAAGTGGAAGAAAGTCTTCATTAAGAGATTACACCTGCGCTCAAGAGTAAGCTCAGTTTAGTCGTGTGAAGGCATGGAGGTAGGATGAGAGTGTGGGAGTGTGGGAACTGAACTCCTGCAGTTGTTTGATGTGGCTATGAAGCTGAGTGGGTGGGACGTGATTAGGGTGTGCTGATGTAGCCAGGTGCCAATCACAGGAGGCCCTCGCTACAGGACGACAGAAGTGTCTCCTGGGAATGTCACTGTGCTTTCCTGTCTACTGTCCCTCCTTTCTTCAAATAATAGCACCCTTCCTTTTGGGGGAACTGTTCTATCCTGCACTCTTACCTTATGTCCCAGAGAGGCTTGAAACCATGGAACCTAAAATCAGACCCCAGATGTGAACAGGATAATGGTGACCACATCTGACCACAGACAGACAATGATTGGAATCCTTTCAGAGTATTTTTTTTATTTTTTTAATTGGAACTATAGAAAAAAAAGAGATTTTTCTTGGGTTGTGTATTTGGGAAGATAAACCCCTGGTCCTAAAAATATGGTTCCATAGAGAAAGCTAATCTAAAAGAACTGAGCCAATGTATCAGGACATGTAAAGAGAAAAAAAGAAAGAGGAGGACAGAAGAAGGGGAACTAAGGAGAGAGCTGCAGAGGGAAGGGAAGAGGGTAAAGAGGGAAGAATGATTTTGGGTGACAAGAAAAAGAATGGAGGAGGACCATAAATGAGAATCCCACCCTATTCAGGGCCCTGGCTGTCCTTCTTAGTATCGAGAACACAGCTCTGAACAACACAGAATTTTAAAACGTTAGTAGAGGACCAGTAGCCTACAGCAGAGACAGAGGGGAGCTTGAGGGGGTAGGAAAATCAAAACAGTGAGGCATGTTTATCTTTAACAAACCAATTTAAAAGCTTTTTAATAATGAAAAACACAAGGCAAAAATTTGCTCATCTAGTCATAAGTATACTGTTAAACTGCATGAAATATAAGAATTTTTTTCTTTTCATCTTTTCTAATTTTTTTTTTTCTTTTTCTTTTTGTGGAACCAGGTACTGAACTCAGGCCCTTGCGCTTGCTAGGGAAGCACTTATTCCACTGAGCCATATCCCTGGCCCCTAATTTTTGTTTTTATTAGCATGTTTGCATCACATAATAATTATATTCCTCATGGGAAACTGGCACATGTACATAACACATCTTAATTCTTTTCTATCCTCTTCTTCTGTATTCCCTTCATCCCCTTCCATATCTTGATCCCCTTCTCATTTGCAAAAAATTATCTTCCTATTTCCTATTGCTTATCTTTTATTTTGATCTTTATTTCTCATTTAGATTTTTAATGTAAGAGAAACCATGTGATATTTAAATTAGTATGTCTGATTTATTTTACTTAACGTTATGGTTTCGAGAAGCATCCATTTGCTTGAACATGACTCCTTTATCTCTCTTTGTGGCAGCGAAGTATGCTATTGTGTGCAAATGCCACATTTTATTTATCCATTCATCTGGTTTTGGGCATAGAGACCATTTCCAAGATTTAGCTATTATATATTGCTGCTATAAACATGGGTGAGCATGATCACTTTAATTCTTTAGGGAAGTTGCTTGGGGGAGTGTGCTAGGTTGTGTGGACTCTCTAGTTTTAGTTTTCTGAGGAATCTGCATACATCCTACCACACCACTTATATGAGTTTACATTCCCACCTACAGTGTAGAAGGGTTTCTTTTTCCCAATAGCCTCTTCAGCATGTGTTATCTGATTTCTTGATAGTTGTTCTTTCTGGAGTAACATAGAAGCCCTGTGTTTAATTTCCATTTCTCTAATACAGATGTTAAACATTTTTTCAGGTGTTTATTGGCCATTTGTACTTCTTCTGAGAAGTGTTTGTTCATTTCACTTGCTCATGTTTTGAAGGTACCTTGGCTGTTCTTTATCTTATTATTTATTTATTTATTTATTTATTTATTTTGCAGTACTGGGGATTGAACTCAGGACTTTGCACTTTCCAGGCAAGTGCTTATTCTACTGAGCTATCTCCCTGGCCCTTGTACTTGTTTTTTACTTGAGGTTTATTTTTTGGCTTTGGCACCAAGGACCTAACCCAGTGGTAGCCCCTTGCCCATGTGTTGACCGGGTGTTTTATTTTGAAATGCCTAATTGTTTTGAGCTCTTTATGTATCCTAAATGTTAGTGTGCTGCCCGGGAAATAACTGGTATTTTTTTCCCATTCTGTAGGTTGTCTGTTCACTCTGTTGGTTGTCTCCTTTGCTGTACAGATGCTTTGTAATCTTTGTGATTTGATATGATTCTATTTGCTAGTTGTTGGTACTGTTTCTTGTGCCATTGAGGGTCTATTCCGAAAGTCCTTGTCTATTCGTATGACTTCAGACATTTTATCTATTTTATCTCCCAGCAGAATGCTTCTGTTTAACATTTAGATCTTTGATCTACTTTGACTTTAGGTTAGCACATGATGAGATATGTGGGCCTAGATTCAATCTTCTGTGTGTGCATAGCCACTTTTCCTAGCAACACTTAGTAAGACGACTATCTTTACTCCATTACCATAAAAAGACTATCATTACCCCAGCTTTTGGCTCCTTTGCCAAACAGAGATCTGAATGTGCCTAGAGTGGTCTCTTCATCCCGTGTCTGTTCCATTGACGCACATGCATCTCTGTGCCAGTACCAGGCGTTTTTACACTGTGGCTTTTAGTGTAACTTAAATTCAGGGCTTGTAACACCTCCTACTTTACTTTTGGGCCCAGGATTGCATTTGCTATTCTTGGCCTCTTCTTGGCTCCATGTGAACTTTATGATTGTTTTCTCTAGTTCTGTGAGGAATGCTGTTGGTATTTTTAATTGGGATTGCTTTAAATCTGTGTGTCAGTTTTGGAAGTAGGTTAGTTCTGCCTATCCAGAAATACGGGCTTTGTTTCCATTCTTTAATGGTGTCCTTTTTCAGAGGATTGTAGATTTTGTTGTATAGGCTTTTCACTTTGTTGGCTAGGTTCATTTCTAAATGTTTAATTTTTCTTGATGTCATTAAGAATGGTATCGTTTTCCGAATTTCTTTCTCTATGAGTTCATGATTGGTGCACAGGAGCACTACTGATTTTTGTGTATGGATTTTGTATCCTGTTATGCTGCTGAATTTGGTATTAATTCAAGGTGTCTTTTGGTGAGATTAGCCATGAGTATTCTTTTTTCACCTGGATCTCTCTTTAGTTTTAGAATATAGGTAATGCTAGCTTTTAGGGATGACTTTGGGAGAATTCCTCCTCTTTCAATTTCATTGAAGAATTTAGATGTATTCATATTGTGTAACCAATCCCGAGAATATTTTCATCTCGAAAACTACAACTCTATATCCATTAAACAAAATTTTCCTTTTTCTTTTCCTTTTGCAAGCTCCTGGACACCAGGATTCTACTTTCTATCAGTTTGAATAATCTAATGGATATGATTGGAATCACCTCATATTTGTCTTTTAATTGGCTTAGTTCTCTTGGCATACTGCCCTCAGCCTTCTACATGATGTAGGATGTATATTGTTTATATGATCAAGAAAATCAACAAAGATTTTTAGGAATAAAAAAATTCTTGTTTAAAAAACTTGTGTCTGTGAAAAAATAGTATCACTGAGAAAAACATTTGCAGAAAGGAATTCTGCTGATCATATCTGAAAGAAACCAAACTGTGCAGAGGATGAATATTACTCTGAAAACATATTTTGATGGGGCTGGGGAGGTGGCTCAGTAGAATAATCACTTGCCTGGCAAGCACAAGGGCCTGAGTTCAATCCCCAGTTCCACCAAAAAAAAAAAAAAAAAAAAAAAACTACCATATTTTGATGACCTTAATTCCCCCCAAATTTGTTTAGTTCCAAAATATGTTTTTCAAAAAAAAAAAAGAACCAACCAATCTTGGGGCCAGGGAAATGGCTCAGTAGAATAAGCGCTTCCCTGGCAAGGGTCTGAGTTCAATACCTGGTTCTGCCAAAAGCAAAAAAAACAAAAATATGTTTTTTCTTATAATGGCAAATATACCATAAATACTCATATTCATTAGAAATGTACATCAAAGCACCATAGCTAACTATTCTATCAGCTAATCTTAGGTTTAGAAATACAATGACACTGGTTTAAGCAAAGCAAAAATGTTATTTTCTCTGAAATATCACAGAGACAACAGATAAGCAATCCAGGTAAAGTATGGTCCTGCATAATTTTAAATGTCCTATTGTGTGCTCTTATACCCTGAGGGCTCCTTGTGCACATAAAGTGATTTCACTAGGGCTTATTGACATACCTCCACTTCTGGCTCTGTGTTTCATGAAGGATCTCTCTTTTTCTTTTGGAATTAAAAGTTGTCATGGGAAACTCCATTTTCATTCAGTGCATGAGCTGTCTGACTGCAAGTGGGCAGCCACGTGTGGTCCCCTGGGACAGCACAGTCCAAGCAAGAGCTCATCCTTGTGTGACCATGTCTGGGTCTCATCGCAAGAAGGAGAATGTTTCCCAGGCCTGCAAGCACCGAAACTCAGTCTTCCATGAGCAGTAGAAGGGGAACTCAGTTCTTGATTTTGCTGTGAGAGTTGAAGTTGTCTAAACAGGAGCTCCTGGACAATGGTGGGTAATAAATGCAGCCTTTTATGTGGATCTAGATCAGGAGGCAGGAAGGAAGGAACTTGGTGCTTGACAGGAAGTGCCTTAGGGTGAGTTCAGACACCACAAGAAAGGGAGGGAAAGAGTCTGGGAGTAGCTGCTTACAAAATGCTCAGAGCGCTGTACTTAGGAAACCAAACCACCTCATTTGATGATAAGGTTTTGTTCACATAGTCTTAGCTATGTCAATCTAATCCTTACATGATATCAAACAAATTTAAACTGAGGGACATTGTACAAAATACCAAGTATGTACTTTTCCAAAGATGTCAGTCATAAAAGATAAGGAAAGACTAAGGAAATATTCCAGGCTAAACAGACTAAAGAGACCATAACCAATAAATACATTATTTGATTGTGGAATGAATTTCAATTTAGGGAAAATTTTGCTATAAAGTGCGTTATTGGGACAACTGACAAAATTCAGATATGAATAATCTGTTCAACTACCTGTTAAGCTTCTTAATTTTGATAATTGTTCCAAGGTTATGTTCAAGCATGCAGATCCATTTATGTATCTGAAAGTGAAGACAGCCTAACATGTCCATAGATTCCTCTCAAAGTGGTTCAGCAGAAAAGGAGACAGAGAAAGCTGATGTGGTAAAATGTTAACGACAGTGAATTTGGCTAAAGGGTCTCTAGTCTTTGTACTTTTTCTGCCACTATTCTATAAGCTGTATATCATATCAAAATAAAATGTTAAAAACCATCTTTAGAGAAGACCTCTTAGACACTGCTTTAGGTACCTGAGATAACACTACCATCACAAAACACCTTGGTTTTGTGGGATTTACAGAATAAACTAAGTAAAATACATTGAATATTGTAAGATGGTAAGTGGGATGGAAGAAAAAAAAAGTGCTGGGAGACAGAAATTTGCAAACTGAAGCACTTGCAGTTTTATTTTTATTTTTTTAAATACTAATTAATTTAAAATTAAATGTTTCAAAAACAATTGAACTCAGAAAAAGTTTTCATGATAGTAAAGAAATACTAAGAATAAAATATAAGGTAAATGTTGGAATGACAAATAAATGACCATCACGTCTGACAGTTTGGGAATAGGATATCGCACAAAGTTCTAGTGTGTTGTGGATGTGGATAATGACCATGACACTTACTGGTGGCCAGGTGTCACTTGTGGGACTGAGCTACAGCTATTTCCTTGAAATCCACCCTGTAGTCTCATATGGAATCTTGACCCATAGGGTGCAAGAGAAGTCCATTTGTAGAGAGTGCTGATGGAAATATTTTGCTGCTATACACAAAAAAATAATGAAAGATTACTACTGTATACCTCTTATTCTCCTGTGTTTAATTGTCTGCCCTATTTGGTAGGTTCTTTCCACTCTCATTCATGGGGTTGTGATCACTTTGCTCCCTCTCTAGAACATCATTTAGTAGTCTGTGTAGGTTTGGCTTTGTCATTATGAAATTCTTTAGTTGTTCTTTGTCATGGAAGTATTTTACTTCTCCATTATACTTTGAAAGAGAGTTTTGTAGGGTATATCAGTCTGGGTTGGAATATGTTTTCTTGCAAGACTTGAAGTACTTTGCTCCATGATCTTCTTGACTTGGTGGTTTGTGAAGAGAAATCTGCCGTTATCCTGATGGGTTTTCCTTTAAATGTGATCTGTTTCTTTTCTTTAGTGGCTTTTGGTATACTGTTCCTGTGCTGAATTTCTGGGATCTTGATTATTATATGTCTGGGAGTGGTTTTAATTGGGTTGATGTTATTTGGAGTTCTTTATGCTTCGGTTACTGAATGTCAGATTGTTACCCCATATTTGGGAAGTTTTCTGCTATTACTTCCATCCATATTCTTTTTATATCATTTATATTGACTCCTTCCTTCTCATTAGTGCCTGTTAGTCTCACATTGTTTATCTTTGCATCATCTTGCAGGTGTTGAATTATTTTTTCCTGCATCCTACTTGTTTTTAAAAGATGTTTACTTACTTTTTCACTAGCTGCAATGGTGTCTTTAAGGTCAGAAAGTCTATTTTCACTTTCCCTCAAACAGATTTGCCAGCTTGTGATTGAGGTTTTAATTTTCTGTATATCACTTTGGATCTGTTTCATACATTCTGTTTCTCTCCTATATTGCTTATCCAGGGCTTCCATCATTTCTATATTCCGCTCTATTTTTTTTTTTTAATCAGTGGATTCTTTAGAAGCACTTAGTACTTCTTTGATTATAGTTATCGCTACATTTTTTACTTCAGAAATTATTTCTGATCTGATTTCCTCTATACCTTTCTGCAGTTGTGTCTTTACTTCCAACACTATTATTTTGGAGATTTCAGGTGTGTGATGTCCACTTTCCTCTTTGCTAGTGTCTTCTGCGTTTGTACTGGTGGACTCTGGACTTGAGACTACTTTTTGTTCCTTCTCTTTGTCATTTTGTATACCACTGACTTTGGTGTAGAGCCTAGATAGAGTTATTACCTTAGCACCAGGTCAGGATCTAAGAAGTTCAGACTCCTCCAGGTGGGTGTGACTTGGGTCTGGCTGCAGTGCTCCACTTCTTCCTGCTGCAGCCTTGCAGGTGAACCCTTTGTGTCACTCTGGCAAGATGTTCTGCTCCTGAATCAGCTGGGTGGGTCTTGCCTCTAGCCTCTTTGCAGGGCATTCCGCTGAAGGGTTCCATGCTGGGCCTGTGCTCTGGGTCGCTTCAAGGTCCGGTGGCCCTGGCGGTCCCACTCATGTGCTGGGCCTGCGCTCTGGGTTGATTCAGAGTCTGGAGGCCCCCGGGCGATCTCACTCACCTGCTGGGCCTGTTCTGTGGATCTATTCAGGGTCCAGAGGCCCCGGGCCGTGTTACTCACAGGCCAGGCCTAGGGATTGATATTCTGAAATTGCACTTGTGGTTTTAAATAGGTGGTGAGCCCGCTCTTTAGAAAATTGCCTGTTTTCAAAAGTCACTTCAGGCCTTCACAGTTTTCCCAGTCTCTTATCCCAGACTTAAGTATGGCGGACAGGTTTGGATGATTCTTAGGAACTTGGTGCAGGAGATACGATCCCTCCCACCCCAGACTCCACTGTGGGTAACAAGTTGCAGGCCACACCCCCACTGTGCCTGTGCACTGAACTTCGACCAACGAAGGACAGGAGCTGATGGGTACAGGCTTCCTTTTTTTTTTCTCCCCATCCCCCTATAAATGGAGAAATGTTTTTGGAAGACTTCTCAGTAATGCTGAAGGCCTGTGTGATTGGTCGCACCACTTCGTGTTTTGTTGCTCATATATGCGTTGGCTCTCATGGTGCCTACTTTTGTCTTTGTCCCCCTCTCTTATGAGTCCCAGTACAGTTCTCACATCAGTATTTGTTTCAGATTCTGTTTTTTAGGGGGAGCTGAAGTTAAGAGGGTGAGAAAGTGAAGGCTCCTGGAAAGTGTAGCTTTTATACAATGAAACAGTCTGTTCTGATCACCTCTCTTCATTTTTGAGGAAATGGAGTCACGAGGAGATGAGGGGACTGTTGGACTTCACCCTGAAGTAGCCAGGTGGTCTGACTATTGTTCATTTTCTGAGCCTCCTTTCCCCTTTGCCTCTTCTCTCTAACCGCATGTATTAATGTCATTTTTTTTTAAGTTCCAGTATTATTAGCTACTTCAAAAGGAGCTTAAGAGAGCCTTTTGGTTGACACTGGGATCTTAGTGTTAGCGAAGATAAACAATGAGGACCATGGTATTAGTGACATTAAGAAGCTTCCTGTATAGTCAAGATAGGATAGATTTTGCTGCACCCACAGTCTCATGACTTTAAAGACCAAAAGCAGATTTAGTCCTTACTTATATTCCCTTTCAAGACACATCATGCAGCACAGTGGGAGATTTCATCTCTCCAGTGTTTTATAACCAGAGCTGATGGAGCAGCTACCATCCAGCACATGTCTGGCTGCTGTGGCAGAGGCAAAGAGTGCTCTGAAGTGCCTCCCAGCAGAGTCGGGCTCTGCACAGAAGCTGCACAGAAGCTGCACAGGCCTTGTTCTGTTCATGCCAGGACAGCCAGGTTGGCTCCACCCAACTCAGGACAGCCCAGGGGTGGCCCGCCCTAAATCCAGAAGGCAGAATGCCTGAGATGTCTGTGGAACAGCGCGACTGACCACACAAATGAGAAAACACAAAGGCAAAAACGAAGCCAGGTGGCAGACGCAGCTTCTCTGTAGCAAGCGCCTTGTCCCCACTTAGAGCACCTCCTAGGAATGGAGGTGGCCACCCTTAGGTCTGTGCGCACACACACACATGGATACAACTGCAACTTAACATCTGTGTATTTAAAAAATTGTATTTAAAAAATTGTCTAAGTATTTTGATGAAGATAACTTTCAGGGGTTATTTTGAGGAGATGGCTCAGTAGAATAAGTGCTTCCCTGGCAAGCTCAAGGGCCTAAGTTCAATCCCTGGTTCTGGACAAAAAAAAAAACTTTCAAAATTTTTTAGGAAGGGTAGTAATAACTATATTAAAAAGACAGTCTTCAACTATGCTAAAATAAATGTTGACACTATTCTAACTTCAATACCGTTGTCTTATTCATAATCTTATTTGTATAAAATAAAGTTATAGTTCATAAATTCCCTAAATAAGAGCAACAATGTAAAGAGATATCATTAACTCTTACAATGTTAAGTTTTGAATGTGTCCAACGGGGCAAATTTTGTTGTATTTTAGGCCTTTGACATAGCAGAAGTGAAAAGAAGGGTTTTGTATTGATGTGCTTCTTTGTTTTAGATTTTACAGCACTGGAAAAGGTGGATCTTAAACTTCGTGCAAAAGAGTATCTTTATTATTCTTTGAGCAATGGCTTGATGCTGGTGTCACATGCATATCTGAAATTAGCTCCTTTTCAACTGGGCAGCATCTTCCCTGCTCATTGATGGTAAGGTCACATTGAGATCTCTGTTGAAAAGAGTTGATTACTTTGATTGCTATTGATTTCTTCTTGTCAGCATAGCCTGCCACTTTCTCGTAGAAGAAAATTAAATTGCTCTTGTACAGCTTGCAGAAAACTTTATAGGTTGACCCTTGCTTGGTACTTTGTTTTTCTCCTCTTGTCACTTGGAAATAAATTATTTCATAATTTAGCTTCAGATCTTCCAGATACCAAAGCTAAATACATGACATGTGATTACCACAGCTGTCTTTTTATTTTTTCCTAATTAAAAAAAAAATTGTTCCCTCTCAATCTTAGACATTATGGGTCTTCTATAAAGTCTATAAAATAATAGCAGAGAGTATATCCCAGTGGTTCTCTTGGACCTTGTCTTGCCAGACAGTGATAATATGAATATGTAATGTGTCACAAGGCTCCAAGAAGAGCACTAGGAGGGAAAAGATACCTGTTTTCAATATTTGCTGGAGACTAACAGAGATTAATTATTGCAATTAATTAGCCCAAAATTATCACAGGATGGGAAGGAACGGGCAGTTTTGGTGCATGTTTAACTGTTCATTTACTTAGTCATTCAATTATTTATTGAGTGCTTAACATGGACTTCATTTTGAAACCCCACATGGACAGGTAGATGACATGGTCTGATTTGAATGTTGGGGAAAACATGCTATGAGCAGGAAGAAGGAAAGCAGGGCATGGCACAACAAGGAATAGGCTGGGAGAGAGCTAAGATGTGTAATAGTTCAAGAGCAAAACAATGAGAGATAGAATCAAAAACTGTAGTGGTGAGAGGGATGAAGAGGGGAGCAAGAGTTATCTGAAGGTGGAATCGATGATGCATGCTGACTTGTTGGATACGTGGAGAGACTACAGCGAGGGACAGGAGAGGATATCTGAGTGGTTAGCATGGGCGATCAGGTGGGTCATTCATTAATAGGGGTTAATACCTAAGAAAAGGTGCCTACGTGCATGCATGGGTGTGTGTATGTGTGCATGTGTGTGTGTGTGTGTGTGTGTGTGTGTGTGTCTGGTATTGTTACTATTGGAGATATTACTGAAGGGGATACAATGAGTTAATAATTTGAATCTGGAGGCCGGCCTGATAGCTCAGTGGACTAAAGCATGTATTTAGGCAGAGTGCAGCAGCCAGAGTTTGATCCCCAGAGGGGATTGCCGGCCCAGGCCCTACCCCAGGCACATGCTGAGCATTGATTGAGACTTTTTCATTGTGACATGTACCTGTAATCCCAGCGTTTGGGAGGCTGAAAACAGGTGGATCACTGTGAGCCTGCTTTAAATACAGTTAAAAAAAAAAATTCCGGAGCTCAGTCAAAAGTTTCATTTATTTAACACATTTTATTGTTTCTGGGTTCCAGTGGTTAAGTACGGCATTCAATGAATTTTATACAAGTAGTACTGGGAGGAGATCAAATCAGGACGGTGAGTGGCGTGAAGACCTCCCTACATCTTTAGCCTCTTTCTGGCTACTGAATGCGTCTCTCAGTAGTGCAATCTTGCTTCCCACTCGACAAGACAAGCCTTACACCCTGCTGCCTTTCCCCATTCAAACCTCTGTGACTTGGCTCAGCCTCTGTGCTGTGGTTGTTCTTACTAACGTACCAGTGCGTTCTATGCTGACATGAACACTTCTGTTCTCCACCCTGAAGGGACTAGGGTGGGCAGAATTCCCTGAGCTTCTCACGGTTCTGTCCTGTTGATCTGAGTTGAGTAGAAAACCTCTCTGCCCCTCCCTGTGTCACATGCAAAGTCCCATCTAGGCACCGAGGTAATGTTGTTGATGATTCCCTCTGTGTCTCTTTCAGTACTTGCTTGCAGCCTGCTTGCCATTAGGTGCACAGCCTCCCACCCCCACGATGTATGCAAACTGTTTCATACCCTGTTCCTCTGCTACACATTCTTATGCAAATCAGGTTGCCCTGTTTATTGCTAAGAAGAGTTGTAAAGGGAAGTAGCATTTAAAATATAATCACATTACATTTTAAAAGGTTACATACCAAAGAAAGGAGTGACACCTTAGCTTGGTGTGGTGCTGCATACCTGTAATGCCTGTACTCTGGGAGGCTGAGGTTGGAGATCTCAAGTTCAAGTCCAACCTGGGCAATTAAGAGAGATCCTGTCTCAAAATAAGAATTCAGAAAAGGGCTGAAGGTATAGCTCAATGCAAAGGCACTGAGTTCAATACCAAGGACAAAAAAAAAGAATAATGCACACTTAGTATACAGGTTGTATAAATCATTCAGGAAATGTAAAAACATTATAGACAACTAAACTTTCAGGAATAATTATTAATAAATGATCACTATCACTGTTTACATTTTCAATAACTTTCCACTTTATGAATCACATACATTTATTTTTAAAATCAGATTATACATAACAAACACAGTTTTGAAAGTAAGTTAAAAGTATATTTCCATTTTTAATGAATATATGATCTTATTTTTCTGAAGCTGGGAATTAAATCCAGAATTTCATGTATGCTAAACTCACACTCTACCCCTGAGCTATACTCAACATGGGCAAAAGTTTGAATGGAAATCTCATTAGACAGATTATTCTAATCAATTCTTTTTAACAGCTAGGTTGCTTCCAAATATTTATATTGTAAACAAAGCTATAGCAAACAGATTTATAGATAGCTCATTGTGCTTTTTTCATGTTATCTCAATCAGAAATACTCCTAGAAATTAAATGACTGAGTCAAATCACTTACATTATAAAATTTAATACCTACTGTCTAGTTCTGGTCGGATCATTTCTACCAGTTTGAACTCCTGCCTTCCACATGTGGGAGTGTTTATCTGTATAATCATATTTTTAACATACTCTGTTAGTTAACTTTTTGCTAAAAATAACTAATGACCTTTGTTTTATTTTGTTCATTTAATTTTGTAATTTTACGGTGAACTTTTATCATGAAATCTGTCTTCTTAACAGGTTTTTTAGTGCACTATGTATTATTATCTAGAGGCACAGTGGTTACCTGAATTTAGAAACCTTTGGCGATAGGCTAGGTGAGTGAGTATGTACCAGTGGCCTCAATTCCAATGCTTACAGATCTGAGGGGATGTTTGTGGATCATTTGTATTTCTTTCTACACATTTGTATATGAGCTCCCTCATCATGGATTTGGAGAGTTGCTGGTTTTCTTTTGTAGCGCTTGTAGACAGACTTAATATATTCAGACAGGATAACAATAGTTAGTACTGTCATCACTGGGAGTGAAGTTGGTCCCCGAATGTCTGCTTGCTACACCTCTTGCAATAGTACCATCAGGGTGCTAGACAAAATGTGGCACGAGACACCGTCAAGATCTGTTGCGTTAGTTTTCACATTAATGCAAGTAACATGTTCTGTCAAGGAAGGACCTATGTGCTCTCTTATGACTGATCCTACCGTGTGTAGCACAATTTTGGCACCTCTAAGGTCTTAATAAATTTTGGCTGAAATTAGTAGGTTTCCCTCCTTGTATTGGTCTCTAGAAGTCCTGCCTAAACTCCTTTCTTCTTATTGCAAGCTTAAGTTGGGTGGTTTAATTATTTAACCAATTCAAACCTTCGTTTTCTGGATTCAAGGAGAGAACTGTTTTAATCTAAAGTTCTTCTGAAATCAATCGAATATGTGTGAGTGGGACTTGGCCCAGTACCTAAAACAAACAAGCTACCTCACTCCTGAGATGAACATTCTGTCTGGTTAACATTAACTATCAGTTGCTAGGCAAGCTAGTGTAGGTGTTACTAACTTCATAAAAGTGTAAATAATGGACCATTTTGTTGTGAAAAAAATACTTGTATATATGAGAGAGTTAAGGTAAATATACCGCTACTTTCTATTAGTTCATTGAGAATAAAAGTTTATACTAATATTGTATAGACAAGATATCATGTCTGCATCTTGTCCTCTGAATAGCTACTACTAAGGCAACAATATGCAATATATTAATTATTTTTATCTATTAATTATTGTAACCATCCTACTAAGCTGTCTTGAAACTGTTTCATTGCTATTTTATCTTTTCTCACTCAAATGAATAAAACAAAAAATAAAGTTCTCCTGAACTCATGTTACTTACCAAAGAAAGGAGTGACAGCTGACAAGAGCTGCCTGTAGATGTTCCACTGAAGGCCTGTGTTTTGTGTATCCAGAAGCAGCTTGTTTAGAGTCACAGAGGGAAGGTGGGAGAAAGAAGGAAGGAAACCTCGAAGTATGTTATGATCACTCATCATGGGAAACCTTGAAGTTTCCCATGATGAGTGATCTACTCTCTGCTTAGCTTTTGGTATGACAATATTTTGTCTAGAACTGAGGTAAAGCAAAAAGCCATCCATTTTTAAAGTGACTGTGGGGAGCTTGATGTATATAAAACATTTAGAGTAGCTCACGGCATCCCTTTATCCAATTCAGGCTAAAGAATGACTTTTCTGTGGTAGGGAAAGGATCACGTGCACGCAGAACCATTAGAATAGGAATAGAGCTTTTCATCAAGGGGCTCGGAGATTTTGAAGTTCTTGTCCTGTGAGGTGGCAGAGGTCAGGTTTGTGGATGGTGGGGTGTAAACGCTGTCCTATTTGGCTTTCCACTGTGCGAGCAATTCAGCAGATATACTCTCTTCCAGCCTGGAATGTAATACTTTTTAAAAGCAGATGAGACATCAGAATCTGATGAAATATTATAGCTCTCCACTGGTCTGAAATCTATGAGGCAGACAACCTGAGTATCCTATTCATCCCTGAATCACTAGCTACTGCTCTGCCTGTGTTGGGTACTCAGTTGATATTACTTGACTGATTGAATGGATGAATTTCTTCTTTTGACAATATGCTAACTTTGTAATTTAAAATTTATTAGCATATATTTACCATTCATAATCATCACATCCATCTTGAATTGTGATAGACAATCACACCATCAGTTTTACTCCTTCCCCTCTCTCCCTCCCCAGATCCCTTTTCCATCTCTACAGTGTCTACCTCCCTGTCTCCTACTATGTCATTTTTATTTTATTCTTCAAATGATTTCTAGTTCGGTTTTCTAATAAAAATATCTTGTTAACAAAACCATGTGACACACCAACACGCAGCATGAAATAAAGTTTTAAGAACTTGTTTCGTTGGGTTTTTTAAAGAGCAAAGTTATATGCTTTTCCTGTTTGCCGCTAGAGAATTAAATCTAAACTCCTTAATCAGACGTGATATCCTTTCAAGTTGCCCTCTCAGGACGACTGACTTTTCGCCTGACACTAGGGGTCTGGCTAACATAGACGATCACTCCCTAGTATAGAGTGCACCTTTGCATTCTTCTGCTGTGTGATTCTCTCCGAGCAGGACTTGTGGTGGTGAACCATTCAGTGGTAACAAGGCTCAGCTGCAGCATGCATGCCATGAGTTCATCTCTGCTGGACTAGGTCCTCTGCCCTTCTCTGTTAAGAGTTCTCTGGATTTGCAGTACTTCTGCATAATTCTATGAGAAGAAAGATTTGCACTAATTGTTTGGACAGGATATCCTGTCAGCTTCTTGTACTATGGATAAGCACTAGGAAGATAACAATGTAAAAAGTATTAATTACTGAAACTGTACTATAATTCAGCTTTAAAAAATGATAGGTATACAGCTATATTCTCTTAATTCATTGATTAGAGGCATCTGCTCTAATAGTGTTTGTAAATAGAATATCATGTATGTACCTTGTACAACAGAAAAACCACTACAAAAACAATATGTAATGTATTAATTCTTGAATCTGTTCTACTAATTTGATTTGAAACTGTCTCATTGCTATTTGTTCTTCAATAAAATAAAATAAAAAAGTTCTCTGGGATTACCTCAGTAACCATTATCATGGCCCCCTTTCTTATATCACTTCTTCAAGTTTTCCCTTCGAGAACCATTTCTCTTCCTCAAGGCAAGAAGGTCAATGCCATTCCTGGCACTCAATGAAGAACAGAGCAATGAACATAAACCTACATGTAGGCCATAACTGCTGATTCAGGGGCAGGTGTATGATTCAGTCCACACCACAGTGAGACAGAAATGAGCCTGTGCTGGAGGCTGCCCACCTTCTCTGAATGAGGCAGGGAGCACATAGCTCTACCAACTGTGGCCAGCCAGCCTGAGGGGAGCCAGCGCCAGGAGAGGCAGAGGAAGAAGCTTATGTTCACCAGTGTCAGAGTCTCACAAAGCCCTGAGCTTTCAGTAATGTCCATCAACAGATTCTGTATTATTTGGGCCAGTATGAGGGTATTTTATTGTTACTTGCAAAGATCCTGCCCCTCTTCTCATGAACTTGCAGTTTATTTTTCACCCTTAGCATCTTCTCATAGCACTATTTACTTCCTCTCAGTATATGATGTGAATAAATACAAATAGATTTGTATATTTCTGTAGGATATAGCATAATAATCTGTGTATAGTTCTGGCTAGATCCATTCATTAAAGAATCAAATTAGTCTTTCAATGATCGGTAGATTTCAATGGTCAGAGTTAATCTGAGTCAAAGGGTTTACCTTACTTTTGTAGCAATTTTAAAGTATAGTTTAAAAATCTTATATAAATGTAAGAGCTAAAACATAAAACTTTTCAAAGAAAGCATGGGGATAAATATTCATGACCTTAGAAATGTGTGGTAATGCACATTTGTAATTCCAGCACTTAAGAGGCTAAGGCAGAATGAACTCTGAGAGTTTGCAGCCAGCCTGGGTTACAAAGTGCATTCAAGGCCAGCCTGAACTGCATAGTGAAAACTGTGTCAAAAAGACAGAAAAAAAAATTCATGATGTTGAATCTGGCAATATACAGACATGACATTAACAGTATAACAATCACAACAAAAAAGATAGCCTATCAAAATTGACTATTTCTGCATATTAAAAAACTATCAATGAAGTAAAGTGACAAACCACAGAATGGGACAAGATATTTGCAAATCATGTATACAATAAGAGTCAGAATCTATAAAGAACCTCTATAACTCAATAAAGAATTCAAACAAGCCAATTAAAAATGCTCAAAGATATGAATAGATATATTTTCAAAGAGGGTTTTACAAATAGTCAGAGGCACATGGAAAGATGATCAACATTATTAGTTATTAGGGGAATGCAAATCTAAACTACAAGACACTACTTCATATTTACAAGAATGACCATTATCTTAAAAACCGTAAGGGAACAAATTACAGGGATGTAGAGAAAGTGGAACTCTTGTGTACCGTTTTATAGAATGGAAAAATATTCAGCTACTGTGAAGACACATTGGAACTTTCTTAAAACATTAAACATAAAATTACATATGACCCAGTAATTCTATTCCTAAGTATACATCTGAAATAACTGAAAAACAGGCAGTACATGTACATACACGTTCATAGTATTATTTAACTATGCAAAGTAGACTCAAAACAGCAACACACAAATACTTATCAACACACAAATAAATTGTGCTATATAAATAAATGGAATATTATTTGGCCATAAGAAGAATGAAGTAACCTGTAGTGTGTCTTTACCTTAGAAAAGCGCTTGGTGAAAGATGAGAAACACAAAAGATTGCATATTATGTGATTGTTTGATATGAAATATTCAGGGCAAAGTCATAGAGACAGCAGATCAGTGATTGCCAGGGGCTGGGTGGGGAACAGGAAATGACTAACTGCCTAAGTGGGTTAGTATTGGGTTTCCCGGCAAGGTGATGAGAACGTCTTGGAATAAGACAGAAGGGGTGTTTGCACTAAGTGCTCCTGAACTGGTCACTTGAAAATGGTCCATTTTGTGTTATGTGAATTTTACCTCAATGATGGCAATAAAACATATGCATGACTCAGAAGGACCAACACATACTGACATACATTTAATGCTCAACTACTAAGTGGTTTTCAAAATTGACAATGAATATGCTAGTTCTTAATTAAGTTTTCATGATTTAAAGGCAAAAAGCAGTGTTACCCTCTATTGTGTGTTGGCGGTGGGCAAAGCTTTACTTGCATTGTCTTGTCTCACAGAATGAGAAGTTTGATTCTCCAGAGATTTCAGTTTCCGTTTAGTCCTGGGGATTATAGCAGTGAAAGGTTCTCAGTTTAGTGCTTGAATGTTTGCAGTTGGTATAACCAACATCTTTTTTTTTTTTTTTTTTTTTTTTTTTTTTTTTTTGCGGAACCAGGGCTTGAACTCAGGCCCTTGGACTTGCCAGGGAAGCGCTTATTCTACTGAGCCATTCCCAGGCCCGTAACCAACATCTTTAACACAGGGTAATCTCCTTTCTCAAGAAAAAGGGAGTAAGCTTCAAACTCAAAGCCTTTGTTAATTGGATTTAATATCATTTTGTTTCCAGTGTGTTCATTTTTATTTTTATCTCCCATTTATGTTATATGACACCTATTCTCTTGTAATTTGCATTTACTTTGACTAGCAAGGCAAAATTTCTTCTTTAAATTTATTTACGTAAGAATGTGAGTCAACATAAAGAAAAACCATAAGTAAATGATAATATAAATAGAATAGGGATGTGGGGGAAAGTGGAACTCAGAATAGGGTGCATTGGCATAAAGAAACAGTCCGGGTTTGGAAGATGAAGCTGCCAGCCTCCCTCCTGTTACCTGTGCACCACTGGACACATGACCAAGTTTCTCTGAACTGCAGACCCTGCCTACCTCACTGACCTGTTGTGCAGGGTCTGTACTAACGTATATTGTTACTCAATGACTGTTTGTGCTGGCTACTGTACCACAGAGGCTTGGTGCTCTGGACCTATGTTTCTGAGTCCCTGGGCAGCACAATTCTAATAAAATCCAAGTGGTACTAGGGAGGGGCACTCTTGGGGCTGGAGGGTACAAGGAGCACGTTATTCTTCCTGCAGCAGCACTGGCTGACAGGTGGGGCTGGACGGGGATTTCTGCAGTGAAGCTAGGGTGGCCTGGGCAGTCACCAGCAGCTGAGCTGCAGGACAGCTGTGACAAGGGCAGTGATTAACATCCCTTATTGCGATTTCTGATCTCTGGGTGCAACAGCTTCCTGCCCCTGGATCCATAGCTGAAAGTGGTGGTGATCTCCTTTCAACCTTGACGTCACCCATCCACGTTTTCTGAAGACTTTATGTGCACCTGATTCCCTGAACTATCTTTCTGCAGTTGATAGCTTCAGCAGTTTCTTTTCTCAACTGAATTCTCATTGGAATATTATTGGCTTCCTGAACTCAGAGAAAAATGGTATTTTAATAATAATATAGTAACAACTGTTAAGATTTGTTGAATGTTTACTAAATGGTAGTCATTGGGCTAAGCACTGGACATGCATAATCTATTTCATTGCCCCTCCCCCCGGCCCTATACTGGAGATGAAGCTCAGCAGTATTTTATTACTGAGCTAATTCTCTAGTCCTTTTAATTTTTTCTTTTCTTTTTTCTCTTCTCTTTTCTTTCTTTTTTTTTGACTTGGATATGAGTGGGTTTTTTTTCAATTTTTTTCTCATTAACTTTATTGAAATCAATAATTATTTAGCATATTAAAAATTGTAGACAAATTTTGAAATGTGAAAGATATAAGATGTAGACAGTAAATTTTAGAGGAATATTTCTGAAGTGAATACATAGCATGAAATTAATAAACAATTGCACATTGTAAATAATTTACAAACTTAAATGAATATAACAATAAAACTTGTCCAAAATAAAAATGAAGAAAGAACTTATAAATCAGTCATATAATAGTTCTCTCTGTGCCAAAATCAAGAAACTTATATTCATATAATTAGAATTCTCAAAGTAGAAAGGGGTAAGCAATAAATATTTAAAGATTTAAAGATTTAAAATTTCTGAATTTAGTTCAAATTATAGTATTTCTTGGAAATCATATTTCCAAGAAAGATGAACCATTTGTACAAAAAATTTGAATAAAATCATACCAAGATACACTAAAATGAAATTGTCCACACTAATTGTAAAGAAAAAAATCATCAAAACATATATATAAAAATTTTAGGTATGGCAGAACAAAATTAAATAGTACCTTATTCCACATTAGAAAGAAAAAAGAACAAATGTGTAAGAAACTAGACTAATTAATTCAAAGGGAAAAAAAAAAAGATCTGTCCTCATTGAATTTTATGCTTAGCAAACATACCTTTGAAAACTAAAAGTAAAAGATTTTCCAGTTACACAAATTCAAAATATTCTAGTACTTCCAGATGTAGCATATAGGAAATAACAAAGCATATAATTCAGAAGGTAAGAGTAGTTGCTGTATGGTCCTGGATAAAGCATAAAGAGCTCTCAAAATGGTAGTTCTGCAGGACTATGTAAAATATATTAGATGAACCCATTTAAAAGGTGATTGAAGATTGCTACAAAACAGTACCAATCTTATGCTGGGTTATATGCATATTATTTTATGTGTGTGTGTGTGTGTGTGTGTGTGTGTGTGTGCGTAAAAGACAAGGAAGAAGTAATATCAAGTTAATACAGGGTGGATATCAAGGAAATAGCAGTAGCTCAGTCCCACAAGTGACACCTGGCCACCAGTAGGCATCATGGACACTGTCCATGTCCACAACATACTAGAACTTTGTGCCATACCCTTTCCCTAAGCTGTTAGAAGCGCGGGTCATAAATTTGCCATTCCAGGATTTATGTTATGTTTTATTCTTAGTAACTCTTTACTATCATGAAAAGTTTTCTTAGTTGAATTGTTTTGAAATATTTAATTCTTAATTAATTAATAATTACTTAATTTTCTGAATATTGTTCAATCTTAATTTTTGTTTTTTATATTGTATCTTTGTCTTACAATCTACTTATAAGGCATGGTATGATATTTTCTTCTAGTATTAGAAACTTTAAAAAGTATATTTCCATCTTCTTTTTTATTTCCTTTCTTTTCTTTCTTTTCTTTTTTTTTTTTTTTGAGACAGAGCTTCATTGAATGGTCCTGGCCTGTCTCAAATTTAGGATTGTCTTGACCCATCCTCCTGAGTAGCTGGGATTACAAATATTTGTGAAACTATGCCTGCCTCTTATAAAAAATTTGTGGGAGATAGCTCTGCAGTCTAAGCACCTTCCTGGCAAGCACAAGGACCCAGGTTCAATCCTTTGGGAGGCTGACACAGGAAGATCACTATGAGTCCGAGCTGCACAGCAAGATCTTATACCAAATAAATAACTAAATGTTTTAAGAAAAATAAAAAGAAAGTAAGTCATGAGGTTTCTATTTTTCATGTGGTAGAAGAATAAAGTGAGGCAGAGGGGTACAAATGACGTAAGTCTCAGAGTTGGCAAGTAGCAAATTCAGGATTTGAACTCAGGTGTTCTGACTCTAGAGCTAGCTATTCTCCACTCTCTGGTTCCCCCAAAACTTTATGTCAAGTTTGTGATAAAATCTGCTTTTGTTTTGAAAGCAGAATTTAAGAAGTGTTGATTTTTAGAAGGACAGTGCAGCATGTGTACTGTGTATTACTTACGGGCAACATACCTGGGTGTGGAACAATATATTGTAATTAAACACACTGAAGGTTCTGTAGTAAAACTAAGTACTCACATTAAATAAGATAAAGATCATAAATAGCTGAAGCAAGTACAGTTGTCACCAAAGGAGTTCAGGTGGCACACTTACTTTAAAAAATCTTTTAGTTATCAAATTTTTATGAATTTTTAAAAATGGGCCTGTGAGTCTATAATTTTAATAATTATTACTAAGTAGGATAGAAAGCAAACAAATAGGTTAAAATATATATTGTATTTATTCTATCTATCTATCTATCTATCTATCTATCTATCTATCTATCTATCTATCATTTTCATTGAGTGTTTAGTCTGGCTGCCAAAGACCCCGACTTTCTTCCCTTTCTAGTCAAAGTATGTGACAGAGGACTTATTTCAAATCTAGGTCAATTGTATTTACAAGCACTATGCTTTTGACTGAGGTCATTATGTCTTTTCACAAAGCCTTCTTTGTCACACCTCAGGAAAGAACCAGACAAAATTAGAAACTTGGAAGTAAAATAAAAACACTCTTGGATATCTTAAGACCTGCCACAGTTTACCTTGACCTTTGTACACAACATTTTAGTTCAAAATTTAGATGACATTTTATATGATTATTAATTTAGTATTCATGATTATTATAATTTTAGCTAATATGGCTTTAGTGGTTTATTTTCAGTCAGCTTATCAGTTCTCCACAAGTAGGTTAACAAACAGCACTAAACTCAATGGCTTAAGACAATTTATTATTGCTGTCATGGCCCTGTGGGCTGCTTGGGCTCACCTGATATGGGGTCATTAGGAAAAATAGTTGGGGGTCCAGGCATCTGGAGGCCTGACTGCTGACCCTTCTGGATGCCTTGCCCACATGAACAGGAGGTGACGATGGCCCTTGGTTGGGGGGCAGCTGGGGCTCCATCTATATGTGACCCCTGCATGGTGCTATGTCTTCTTTCAGGATGGTGTTTACATTTAAAGAGGGTGTGCACTAACAATTTCAGAGATGCTCATGAAAGCTATAAGGGTTACGTTCTAGCCTTAGAAATCGCTCAACAATATTTCCACCATTGTCTTTTTTTGGGTCAAAAATGAGTCACAGGGCCAGCCCAGATTTAAGAGGAGGAGACATAAAAGTACATGAATAGCAGAAGGCACAGTTCATCGGCAGGGCATCTGTGAAGACGACCACCGTGTAACTTATAGATTACGTGCAAAGGAGGGTAAAAGTTCAAAAACTAATATGCACAGAAGCAAATATCACTGTAGAATGGAGACAAAAATAGCACCTCCATTTTTTAATATCTTGTAATACTTTCTAAATACATCTCTGCTTAATGAGACAAAAAAAGCATTAATCTCAGAGGTTGCCAAAGGGATACTGAAGTATGGCCTTGCTAAGTTGAGCAGGCAGAAGTGTTCTTTTTTTTTTGTCTTTTCACTTTGTTTTTATTTTATGTTTTTATTTCAGAAGAAGTGTTCTAAAGTTGCGAAGACATTTCTGATGTGTGAGACATTTCTCCAATGACGTGCGACATCATTATAGATTTCTGGCAAACCTGGATAATCATTTTGCTATGTAACTGGGAACAGGGTGGCTTGTGAGCAAAGCCCAGAGATAATGGGAGGCACAATTGATAGATGAAAACCAGGCACTCTTGATTTGTGTTTTCAGTCATAGATACCTTTGAATATACAAAAAAGTGAAAGTTATTCCCAGAAGTAAATGGGTATTTGCACATCTCTGTGTTTATTCTTTCAATCATTTTCTCCACTCTTTTTCTTCTGTCCTCCTTTCCTCTTCATTCCTCCAATAATTATTTATTTAGAGGAGATTTTGTCTGTCCAGGAGCCCATTGGACTTAGGTATCCAGTAAGGAAGGAGATGGACAAGTTCCCCCATCTTATGGCGTGAATATTCTTAAGATAAGGAGAAGAAAAAGTCCAGGAACACCAATCAATAACAGAACTGCAGGGGTCGGGGAGATGTCTCAGTGGAATATGTGCTTCCCTGACAAGCACAAGGGCCTGAGTTCAATCCCCAGTTCCGCCAATCCCCTAGAAAAAAACAAAAAGAACAAAACAATAAAAAACAGAAGACAACCTCATGGGCTGGCAGATAGGGCAGAGCACAGTGGCCAGGGGTTTGATCCCCCATGTGCTGTGTTGGCCCCGCCTTGGAGTGCTCTGACACAGCAATTAAAACTGGGCATGGAGGGCCTGGGGTGATAGCTCAGTAGAATATGCACTTGCTTGGCAAGCACAGGGTCCTGAGTTCAATTACCTGTACTGAAAATAAGGACAAAAACTGGGTGTGGTGGCGCACACCTGTCATCCCAGTTGTTGGGGTGGCTGAACACAGGCAGATCACTATGAGTCCTATCTACATAGTGAGACCCTGGAGACCCTGTCCTAAGTACAGAAAAAAAACAAAACAAAACCCACCAACAACGAAACTCAAGACAACCTCACATCACTATAAGTAACAAACTGTACATACAACTCTATATACACTTATATGCAGTTCATTGGTCCCTTGTGGATTTTTGTATTTTTCCTTCCTGTCCTGCAATTAACAATTTCTCTTTAAAGCCAGAGTTCTTTTTTTCTTTTTCAAATTTTAAATATGAGCTATGTGGATGTGGCTCTCAATTATTCATCGCTTCTTCACCTATGCTGGGTACACAAATGTTGAATGATATGGGTTTATTTTTTTCTTTCATCCATGAAGAAAAATATATGTAGTGCTGTTGGAACTGACTTTTATGATTAATAGAAGACCACTGGGTTCTTAGGAAATGCCAAAAATTATCATGGCTCGTGAGTCTGAACATGTGATGTACACAGTAAGGCTTTTCACAGAGTTCTTTTTTGAAAAGTTCCCTGTTAGGGGTCTGTCTGGTCACCCTGTCAAAAAGTTAAATTGATTGTATAGGGGACAGATCCATGCTGCAAAGTCTCAATTTACAGGAGTCTTCTAAGAAAGGACCCTTTTTTCCATATTTTGAACATGCTAGTGATGTCTTTGGACTTTCTTTCCCTCAATGTCTGTGTTTTTGTATTCTTACCATACTTATACTTCTGGCCTTGGTTATTATGGTATCTTGTGGAGGGATACAAATATATACTTTTATCATTGGCAACATTTTAAGTATTGCCATTAACATAGCATACTATAACTTTTGCAAAAATGAAGTGGAAGTACGTCTTTTATTGCACTGTGATGTATGACAGGTACTTCTAAACTTCTGGATCTGCGAAATACTTTCATGGGCAACACAAACTTACTTCATATCTCTTTTTATGATTTTAGTAATTTCTATCCTTTTTTTTCAGTTGAAGGGCATTTTAGTACCTGGTAAGTCATTTTGTCATTAACAGGTGACTTGGGGTTCTTATTTATAGTGGAGTGAGCATAATCATGGACTAAATTTAATCTAAATATTATTTAGAGAACGATTTGATAAACTACCCCTCCAAGGCTACAGCCCTTCTACACCTGCTTCTGCCCATTTTCAGCGAGACCTAGTGTGTCAGTCAGCTTTCCATATTGCCTGGCACAAAATACCTAACACCTGCAACGGAAAGGGGGGGAAGTTAATTTTGGCTTGTGGTTTCGGTCCAAGGCTGACTTGTTCTGAGGTAGAAACAACATGGCAGATAGCCACTGTGGAGCAGAGTGGCTCACCTAAGGCAGCAAGAAAGCAGCAAGCAGGGGAAGAGCCAGAGAAGACAGACCTGCAGCCAGATACCATCCCTGAGATCACAGACTCCAACCCACCCAGACATACCTTAGACAGGTGTTTTACTAGTCACATAGGCATTTCTCAGGCCAATCAAGTTGGCCATCAGGATTTCCCACACACCCAGCCACCCTCATCATTGTACATATTGTCTGTATCTGCTTTTATTATCTTTCTTCTTTAAGAAGATAAATCAAAATTTTGTTTGCTCAGTCCTAGAGGAAAATGATTGTAGCTTTATTTCTTTGATATTGACATAAATTCTGCATCTCCAATGTTTCATAGAAGACACATGACACTAGTACATTACCAATTTTAAGCATACAGACTAGGCATATTGTATGCCAATCATGTATCAAGGACTATGCTGGGGATATAGTATTAAACAAGAATGACAAAAAGTATTGTTTAGCGTTCAGTAATACCTTTAACATGCTTAATAAAAATTATGGCAAGACCCAGAAGTTACAAAAGCAGTACAAATTTTATAATGAGGTGACTGCCGTTGACACTCTGATGGGGCTTGGGGGAGGTATTGTGAACTTTCTAGACTATAGGGTTAGAGTACTAGGATAAAACTGAACCAATGATGGTCATAATTAAGTGCAAAATAACATACTTATAGAATTATTGGTGTTAACTTATGCAAAAATATCTGAAATTTCTACTTTAGTTTTTTAAATAAACATGTGCCCAGTGTTGTCATCCCAAATCCATGAACTCATTAACATGTGACTTGGGGTTCTTATTTATAGTTACGTCCTTTCAGTAATATCTAACAAGCATCTCTGTGATTCCCAAGGTGTCCTCAAGTGATGGAATCTCACCAGCAGCAATTTAATTCAGTAAATGTTGATTTCAGTATACAAAGCAGTCTATCGGGTCCAGTGTAGACCACAAAGCTGTGGAAGAAGAGGATTTTATCTGGCAAAAATTGAGAATATTTCATTTTGGGTAATTGCTAATCTGTGAATTCTGTAACTTTTGGAGAAATACTGGATTCGTTGAAAAGATTTATCTAATTTCTGGTCTGTTTTCCACCAATTCATGTTATCACTCACCCTGGTTGTGTTATTTTAGAAATCAAGCTGGTAAAAGAAAAACACAAAAGTCTTTACAAATTTGGTTTAAATGAAGACCTTAAAGGAAGAGTAAACTTTGTTGTTTTCCTATAAAGTGTGTAAGGCGGGGAATGTGGCTCAGTAGAGAAGTGTCCTCAGTGCACAGCGCGCTCTTGGCTTTAGGTTCCATCTCTGCCTTAATTTTAAGATCCAGTCGTATGTGGTTGTCAAAGTCTGTGAGCTAGGGAAGTGACGGACCCCGTGTGGTTTCCATCCCTCCTGAGCAGGACACCCAAGTTCTTAAGTGTCAGTTTTCACCCTGGGCAAGTTTTAGTAATTTTATTTTCTTGAAACAAGGATAAGCAAGTCGTAGTTATTTGCACACCCTAATTTTAGTAGTGTCTCCTGAACAAGCCACTTAACTTTGAGCTAATCAGTGTTGGCAAGTTTACATCATTCATCTTTTTCTGGCAGTCCCTTAATGGAAGACTGGAGGTTAAAACTCTTGACAATTTCCACGGTATAAAAAAGGAAAGCTGACCTAGAGAAAGATGGGACAAAGATGAACATCTGCTAAGTTATAAGCAGCAATAGGATTGTACGCAGTAACCTCATTAGAGTGGTGCTGATTTGAACTCTTGACATGTTTCCAAATGACAGAAATGTGACTCAGTGAAAAGCAGTGCCATTCTGTTGACAGATAATTTTGCACTTGCTAATGGTCCCTCGTTCCGAGGACAACCCCGTGCAGCAAGCACTATGACCACCCCACTGCACAGATTCATTAGCAGAGGCAGAGAGTGCACTGCATCCAAGGTCTGCGCCTGACCAGCAGCCGAAAGGGTAGAGACAATGGGCCGGCGGCTCTGCGGGTCGCGTGGGTCCCCGTCCGGTGGTCTCTGCCAGCTCCTCTGCCAGCCAATGGGACGCACGCACCCCCGCGTTTCGGAGCAGCGCACCGAGCCCCGCTCTAGGTCCCGCCCCTCGCCGTACCCCCGCCGCCCCCAGCCGGGGATTCCACCTGCAGCCCTGGCTGCGCGGCCCCGCGGGCAGCGGGAGCGCGCGGCGCGCACGTGCCGCCGGGAATGGGCCGCCCGCGCCGCGCCAAGATGGCGGCGGCTGCGGCCGCGGCGGCGACGGTTGGCGGCGGCCGGTGAGGCGGGCGGGGCCCGAGGCGCGGAGGCGGGGTCCCGGCGAGCCGCCCTGGGAGGCGGGGGCCGTTTCCATAGCGGCGGCGGGAGGTGTCGCGCCGGAGAACTTCCTGGTTCCCGGGCTTGGCCGCGCCGGGATCCTCTTGGAAGGGAAACAATGGGGCGGAGGGCACTGCGGTAGCCGCTGCCGCGCCGGACCTGCTCCGCCGCCCGGGACCGCCCGCCTGCCCGCCGCCCGCAGCCTCCGCCGCCGGGACTGTCCTGAGGTAACTTCCTCCCCTCTCCGGCGCCCGGGGTGCGCTCCCCGAGTCGGGACTCGGAGCTGGTCCCCGGGAGCCGGACGCCGCCATTCCGGACCCTGGAGGAGGAGACGCGGCCAGGCCCCCGGCTTGGCCCGGGATGGGAGGGGCGGCTCGGGTACGCGCGGGCCAGGGGGTCCGGCGCGGTTGGCAAGCTGGGGCGCGGGGGGGGCGCGCGCCGGGGAGAGGGCCGGGGTTGCACAGCCCGGGAGGCGGGACCCGCCGCCGCCTCCCCGGTGCGAGTTTCGGTCCCGGGGGAGACGTCTCCCTAGCAAGTTTCAGTTGCGTGCTCCAGAGTCCAAGTGGGCAGGACCAGGGAAAACTTCTTTCTTTTTAAATTATTGCCTTCATGCGGTGGAACTTTGTGTCGACCAGGGACGGGGAGGATGGGCTGAGCGAGGGATTTGCAAAGCCTGGAAATGTGTGCGCCTGTGCAAAGTTTGCAAAATAGTTTGAGGCTCGCAACTGTGAGGTGGTGCGGCTTTTCTAATGCGTGAGAACTGGTTAGTCGCAGGTGTTTTAATGCTAGAAAACGTGAGAAGTCTGTGACTCGATGGGTAGAGGTTTCTGTAATTTGAAGGTCGAGCCGCCCCCTCCATTTTTCTCTCCTTTTAATTTGCGATGCTTTTCAGATGGAAGGCAGCGTGACTGGGAAGGCTCCGTGAATTGGGGCAATACCCAGGCTTTGGAAACGAGACATGAATGGAAAAAATTGGGGACGTTGTCTTGAATATTTTACTTGGTGGAAGATAATGATTTCAATTCTGTATGAATCTTGTTATAAAAATAATACAATTTTTGTGATATTTGGTACTTTATGGGGCAGAAAAGTTGCACAGTTTTCTGATCACCCTGGCCAAACTCTCTTCTACACATGTTGAATCGCGGGGGTGTTCTGTCGAGGGGAGTCAGAGTGCTTTTTTACTTTCTTGATTTCATCCTAATAAAAATTAATAACTTAGGCATTGTCAAATGAACACTGATTAATTTGCTTTTCACTCTCTGACTCTAAAAAGTATTTTCGAGTTTGCTATTCTTTTGTAATAAAAATTGTGAACATGCTGTAGTTCATTATTTAAGATGAATATTGGGACCAGGGCTAGAGTCAAAAGAGGAAAAAAAAAAGTACTAATAAAAGTGTAAATTACCTTTTAAAGGAAAAAGAGCCCATTGCAAGTATAGGTATCCTGAGTTAACCGAAATTCCTTTGCTGATTATGTATTTAAAGAATTAATGAGTTGTCACAAAGGCATTCAAAGAACCATCATTTGCAGAACATTAAGAATGTGGGCCCTGAGCCGCAGTGTCAAGCCTACTTACAGTTTTTAGCTGGACTGTCAAACCCTGTTGTACCTGTTTCTAGTTAGGATAGTTCCTTACCAGCTTTAACTATGTTTTGTGATGCAAATAGCTCCCTACTGAGGACGGCTGACTTAAAGAAGCTAGTGAAAAGAAATGTCAAATTAGGCATTGTTGGGAACTGAGAGAGCTACCAACCACGGCAGATCTAATCCAGTCTTCAGTGCTAACCAGTATTTGCCGTGGTTCTGCGTTTGCCGGCTGTGTCAAATTACTGTTACATTTGTAACCTGTAAAGATGGGTGAAGAAAAGGCCAGTAGGTTCAGATTGAAAACAAACAAAACTACTTTGTTTAAAAGCTGTGGGGTATGTTTGGGCAGTTTGAAGCTGACAAAAGAGAATACAAAAGTTTTGAGAATTAGTACTTCACGTAGACAGGTGATCACATTTTTTTTTTTTTTTTTGGTTCATGTTTGCAGTTTCACGTGAAACCATTCTTGGTTTGTAATTGCAGTTCAGATCCCTTCATTGTGATTTTTGGAAAGCACATTTCAATTTCAGATGTGATTTAATTATACTCATTTGTCCCTTTAAAAAGGTGTTCCCATTTTACAGTGGAAGTTAATACAAAAAATAATAACTTGAAAGAAACCTGACATAACACATTTCCATACAGTGTGTGAGTGTAGGAGATTAGGATATAGGAATTAGAGTCAAAGACATGTTACTTCCAGGCTGCATCATCTCATGCAAATTACTGTACTTAATTTTTTGGAGCTTGTTTCTTTGTAAAATTGGAGGAAGCCATAAATTCAAATTTATTCCGTGAATGAGTACTTATTGTGTATCCTCAGAATTTGTGTTACCTTGTTTTCAACAAGTGGTTGGGCCTTTTGAAGTAAAGTACAAGGAGCTATGCAGATAACCTAGGGACCTTAACTTGATTTTGAAGGAGCCAGGGCAAGTTCCGTGAGGAAGAGTGGTTAAGACTTGAGGTAGGAGGAGGGATAGGAAGTAAAAAGAGGTGTGGGAGTTGATGAGAAGCCTTGAAAGTGAGGAAGACCATCTAGTCAGAGCTATGGAGATGAGTGTGGGGGTTATATAAGAGTAGGTATTAGTTCATTGCGCATGTAAGCAACTGCCCTTTTCTTGGCAGGTCTATTGGGGATTGAGCACAGCGCTGTCACGCTGAGTTGTATCCCTCAACTCTTTGACTCTTAAAATTGCTGTGTTGCTCAGTCTGGGCTTGAATTTGTGTTCCTCACAGTGTGGGAATTACAGAATTGGACGTCTTGACTGGCTATTGTTGATTAGCAAGAGGAGGCTTCCAGCACCCTTTCTCTGTCACTTGAGTGAAGTGGTCATTATAGAAAAGGAGTCAGCCTGCTGGACCCTAATCACATTTGACCTGCACACTTTGGTGTCTACTTTTATACATTTTTTTTTTCTTGTGTGTGTGTGTGTGTTTATCCTCAGAATTTGTGTTAGTTTATTTGCTACAGATAATAGTTTTTATGGCTGTGAAAATGGGGTTAAATGTGCATTTAATAATCAAACACTTTAATTTCTTTACAGAGATTGTATCTAGAGTATTTTGATTGACTTTTTAAGTTTAGATTGTCTGAGAGCAAAGCTATAAAATAAAAATAGTAAGTATGCAACTATTTTTAATTGCTGTGGGAAGATGATTGATTCTAGAGTTTGTCTTTTCTTTTAGGTGTTTTAACATTAAAAAAAAATATTTTATTTACTTATTTGGTACAGGGTCTTGCTACACATCTCAGACTTGTAGTGATCTTCTTGTCTCAGCCTCCCCAGTGGGGGGGATTATAGGGTGCACCACCACATGACTCTGACAGGGTATGTGGTACCGGGTCTTGAGCTTGGGTCCTTGTGCTTGCCAGGCAGGTATTTAGACCTCCAAGCCATCTCCTCAGCCCATTGTTTTCTTTTTACTGTAAAGATAATTGAGTTATTTTCCAATACAGGTACACATTGTACCTGTGTCTTACTGACACTGATGGGGTGTAGAAAAGTTAGTTTTGTCCTGGAATTTCCTTTTACTGAGTCAGGAGGTGAACTAAAAATATCAGAGCACTGTCTTCATGAAGTAAATGAAAGAGTATCATTTTAAAGCTTCTTGACATGTTCATTTTGCAGTTAGTAATGTTATATAGATCAGTGATCACAAGTTAATATTTTGTTTCAGAATTAATGCAGTATTTATAAGTTAGTTGGCTCATGAAGCTTTTTTTGCTTAATCTTGTTTAGATTGGGGACATTTTAATGCTTATTAGTGTATCTGTAGTAAGATAATAAAATTTTGAAAAATTAATCACAGGGAAAAATTGAGAATAGAGGCTAAAATTTATAAAGATGAAATGTTTGTGGTTAACTAGAATTGGCTATCCTGTTATTTATTGGGTGTACAATTATATTGACATAAATGATTAAAATAAGAAATTTGTCTCACCTCTTATTTTTTAGCTTTGAATTGATTTAAAAAAAAAATAAACCTCTTGGTTGTTTTTTTTTTTTTTCCCCCTCCTTCTTTATGACAGGTTCAGGTTCAGGTTGGCTTTGAACACATTGTTTAGTCCGGACTAAACAATGGCCACGGTTTGGCATTTCTCCTGCCTTAGTCCAGAAGACCTGGGATCACAGGCGTACATCGCCATGCTTTGCAATTCTTCCTTCTTTTAAAACAATAGTTTGAAGTTATATATTCTCTTACTTTTTTTGTAGTGTTTATTTCAGAAATTTTAATATATAGTGTATTCTTGATTTATCAAAGTATATTGATTAATTAAGACTTTGCCTATCTTCTAGATATTAGAAGACCTTTAAAAACATTTAGTTTTAGTTTAGTCGGGGGCACACCTGTAAGCCCAGCAGGAAGCAGGAGGGTTGCTGTGAGTTTGAGGCCAGCCTGAGCTACATAATGAAACTATTTCTCAAAAACAGCAGAAATACACATTTAGTTCAATTTTCAACCTTTAATGATTGCCATGTTTTAAAAATGCATATACAGGAAAAACTTTACAGACATGCAGTATTTCTGTTTTTATTGTTACTATTCTGTTACATTTACTGCCTCTTGTGTTTGCCATTGCTTCCTGTGTTACTGACCTTCCTTCTGGAATAGTTTCCTTCTGCCTGAAGAACACTTTTAGTATTTAGGGTAGATCTAATATTGACAACTTTTTTTCATTTGTCTGAGAATATTTATTCACCTACATTCTTGATGTAGTTTGCTGTGTACAGAATTCTAGATTGGAGATCAGTCTGTATACATTTAATTTCTATGTTTTCTGGAGAGATTATTTGTAAATTTTGTGTTTCTATTAGACATCATCTGCAGTTTATTGCTTCTTCATTGGTAATTTGTTTCTTTTTCCAGATATTTTAAGGATTTTTCTTTTACCTTTGGATTTATTTTATTATTGTATTTTTTAGGGAAAGGTCTACAGGGTGTTCAGGGTCTCACTACTAGATTGGACTCATAGTGATCTGCCTGTGTACAGCCTCCCAACAGCTGGGGTTATAGGCGTGTGCCACCACACCCAGTCTCAATGGCCATCTCAGTGAGCCTCAGGGGCAGGGCCAGGCATTGAACCCCAGTCCCTATATCTGCTTAAGCAGGTGCTTTAATCCCCTGAGCTATTAGGCTGGCCCCTATTTTTGGATTTAGATGGTTCCTGTTCCTTCCTACTCTTTTTCTTATTGCTTCTCTCTTCTGCATCCTTGTTTTCCTCTTCTGTTCTTGCTTGAGTTCTACATTTTGACACTATGATTGGATTTCTTTTGTAGCAGTCACTTGTTTTTTTTTTTGTGGTACCCGGGATTGAACTCAGGACCTTGTGCTTGCCGGGCAAGCACTTATTCTACTGAGCTATCTCCTCGGCCCCTGTAGCAGTCACTTGGACTTTATGTTGTGTTTGATCAGTCCTCTCCCAGGTGTAGCTCATACTTGGTGTACTGTAATCATTTACTGGTTGGTCTAGCTATGCTCATTTAGTTAACTTAATCTCAATTAATACAGTGGAGAAGAGAACTATCAAATTGTGTTTCAACTCCTTTATATTATGAGACCACAAATGGATCATTACTAATACATGTATCAGCTACATGAGATATTTAATTTGCTAAAACATTTTAAAAAAACGCATGAGCCCATGAAAATTCCAATGGTAGGCAGGTTGGCAACTTTAACTGACTTTAAAGTAAAAACTGAATCTCAGGGAAATAAAGTGACTGCTCCAAAAGGTTTGCCATCACTGTCTTACCCTTGCATTCTCTTCAACTCTGTGTATTCATGCCCCTTAGCTTATTTGTACCCCTTAACTTTGCTTATTTCCCTTCAGTGTAGGCCCTGTGCGTGAGCTGAAAGGCTTTGTACTGGTCTGACTTCAACTTTGCTCCACTGTCCATGTGTTCTAACTATGTTCTGTGGTTACAGAATGGCAGGGACCAAGTTTGTCCTGCTTTTTTTGTTGTAAGCCTTTGAGGATGCTTCCATATTGTAGAGCTGATTAATATTTATTAAATTAACAAAATACATTCTGTGTTTAGAATCTAACTAGATATGGGGCTGGAGAGATAGCTTAATAGAATAAGCGCCTGCCTTGCAAGCTCAGGGTCCTGAGTTCAATCCCCAGTACCTCCCCCTGCAAAAAGTTCTTCATTTATATCTTCTTTTTATTTACTTTTTTCCAGAGATGTGTATATTTCATTGCCATTCATATATTGTAGGTGCATTAGGGTCTTTTCTTTTAAAAAGCAGTGTCTTATAACTGATGCAGGCAAGGAAGACTTGGAGACAACATTTGCTTTTCTAAGTATCATATCTGCAGGTTGATGTGTTGACCAGGGTAAAGTTACTAGAACTTGATAAATCCTTCTGGAAACCTAACTTTTCAAGTCTACCTGTGGAAGGAGAAATTGGACCTCATTTTTATCATTAATATACATGTGTAAATAAACTGATGAGGTCAGTGGACTTCTCATTTTGCTCTTTGTTCCATCTAATTTGACCTTAGCAGCAGGAAGTATTTTGTTGACTTAATGAATAGGATAAACAAACCTCCTTTCACACTAGCAGTGACAGATTCACTGAACTTCTCTTGTGCTGGGAAAATTCCTCAAACTGTGGGGATTTAGTATTTTCTAGGGAGTATAAATTTCAGCAAGAGTATTGTTTGAAGATAGCCTAAGAATTGTGAAATTACAGTGGTTAGACCTTCTGTGTCAATTAATAATAACTTCAATATTGGCTATAGTAGTTTCTTGGTTTACAATGAGAAGTCATTATCTGGATATGTGCCCTAATATATATAGGTGAATCTGAATGAAGAAAGGAAGGTAGTAGAATTATTATTGAATAAATTCCAAGAGGATAGTATGATTATGTTCCCCATGGTGAGTGGGTACAGGTACACAACACATCTTGGTTCTTTTTTCTGTCCTTTCCCATCCCTCCCTTTATATCTTTCTATATCCTGATCCCCTTCTCATTTCCCTTAGTTTTGTTTTCTGTTGTCTGTCTTCCATTTTGATCTTTATTTATATTTTGGGCTTTTCATATGGGGAGAAACTGTAAGATTTTTGCCTATACGTCTGATTTTTTATTTTTTTCATTTAATGTTGTCTCAGGGTTCATCCATTTCTACACATAACTCAAGTTTATCCTTCTTTATGTTCCATTGTGTATATCACATTGTCTTTATTGGTTGATGGACATACAGGCAGCTTTCAAGATTTAGCTATTATAAGGTGTATTTCTATAAACATGGGTGTGCATATATAACTGTAATATGATGTCTTTAACTCTTTCAGGAAGACACCTAGAAGAGGAATAGCTGGAATTTCTTGTTTTAGTTGATTGAGGACTCTGCATACTGAATTCAACAGTGGTTGTGCTAGTTTATCTTCCAAACAACCATGGAGAAGGGTTCCCCAATCCCAGCCTGATTGCCATTCTTTCTGGAGTAAGATGGCAGCACAGTATTGTCTTAATTTGCATTTCTGTAAATGCCTTTTACATTTTATTATTTTTAATTTTTAATTTTATTTTTATTTAGAGACAGGGTCTCACTGAGTCACACAGTTGCCTAGGCTGGGCTTGAACTTGCGATCTTCCTACCTGTGCCTCCCATAGTGCTGGGAGGTGTGTTGGGATTACAGTCACCCACTATTATACTCCCATCTATAATTTTTGGCTATTGTCTGTCTGTCTTGCTTTCCCTCCTTTATCTCTTCCTCCCTTCTCTTCCCTTTCTTTTATTCTCCCCTTCTCTCTGTTCTCCTCTTTTGGGAGTGGGGAGAGGGGAACGGCAGTTGAACAAGTAGCATTTTAGGAAAACAGGCTCTGGGACTTTATGCTAGAAAATGAGCTAGGATTATAGAGCTGTGGATGTGAGATCAGACGCCTCAGTGGTCAGACAGCTGAGGTCAGACAGCACAGATGATGTGGCTCTTAAGAGTAGCTGGCTGCTCCTTTGCATGGGTAATGTTTAATCGTAAGTCATTTCACATAAAAACTGTCTTGCAATTTGTGGTAGAGCTGGGTATTACTTATATTTATCTTTTACATTTAAGGAGTAAATGAGTTACCACAACTGTTTCTGCCTCTTAATTATGGCTTCAAGGCTGTAACTGCATTTAACTCTTATACATGCAGTTACATATATTTATGTTACTTTTATAACAATTTCTTTTCTGAAATTTGTGGGAAAAATGTCTGCTTTCTGAAGTTAGAATATTATGAAATACAACATTTATACAAAAATTATGTGTAATAAATTTGTGTAAAGACTGACATGATGTCCATTACATCCTCCCTGGCAACTTTAGAACATTACCATTGCCCTCCTGGATGACTTATCCCTACCTCATCTACTACTGATTTGGGGAAACTATTATCCTTGAGGTGTGGTCTAGCATTCTCTGGCTTCTTTTATAGAGCATGTTACATATGTAGATATCCCTAAACAATACATTGTCAACTTTATTTTGTAATGTTATATGGATACCATTGCATCATTGGTATTGTGTCATTGTATGTATGTGTATTTATAAATGTAGTAAACATGTTTGAGATTTGTTTGTTGGTGTGTATACTTATTTTTAAAGTTTTAGAGTTGTACCATTTATGCTGTCCAATCTCAGCTGTCTGATGTGCATACTTTTGGTTCATTTCACGGCTTCACAATACTTGATTCTGTAAAGATGGCATAATTAATCTTCTGATGGAAATTCCAGTTTTTTTCTATTACACACAGAATTGCTATGGACATTTTGAGTATATATCAGTGCATGTAAATGTCTATAGCTATATGTCTTCCTTTTGGTGTTTTCCTAATGTAAACTTTTAATGCTATTATCCCTGTTCTTTATGTATTCTGCTGATTTGGGTATGTTTGTGAATAATACATGGCTGCATTTTAAAGTACAGTCTTTTTAACTTGAAAATTATTTTTAAAGTTAGTATCTTTATTCTCTGTACTAGTCATATTTGGTTGTAATAATACATGCAACAACTGCAAAATTCCATTGGCATGCCACAGAAATTTGTTTTTAGCTCATAGGTCTGCGATCTGCTGAGCTTGTTTATTTATGTATTTTTTTGTTTGTTTTGGAAATTGAACTCAAGACCTTGAACTTGCCAGGCAGACACTGTACTGCTGAGCTATAGCCCTAGTCCAATCTGGTGAGTTTGATGACGTTTGGTTATAAGTTGTGAATTATTGTATTTGTTACCTTTTGTCTTAATGACAGAATACCTGACATAAACAGCTCAAGGAAGGAAAGATTTCTTCTGGCTCAGAGGAATTTCAGTGCATAGCTGGTCAAGCCCATTATTTCTATGTCTGTGGCCAGGAAGAAGCCTTGTGGTAGAAGAGAACTGCTTACCTCCTGAGCAGCCCTAAGATTGACCCTTTTGAGGCACCCCCCCAGGGGTCCACTTCCTCAGAGTAGGTCTCACCTCCCAACAGTTTGCTTGGTTGTGCACTGTCAGTGGATTAACCTGTTGATGGGTTAAGCGCCTTCACAATCCAGCCATCTACCCAGTTACCTCTTAATCCAAGTAAATTTGAGAATCAAGATTAATCATTGTAGTTGGCCTGTAGCCCTCTGGGGTATGCATTTGCCTTGGTGCAGTGCAGGAGAATGCAGGCAAGCTTTGTGGCCTAACAGCCTCTGGTTGGAACTAATGCAGTCAGGCGTCATACCAGCGAGGCATTGGCCACAACTGCAGGGCCAAAGTGTCTGAAAAATGAGGTGAAATGCCAGTTTTCCCAGAAATGTCACAACACTGTGTACCTCATCTGCAAATTTGTGGATTTAACACGTTATGTTTTCTCTCTTGAATAGGATATACAACAGAAAGAATTTTTTCCCTTTGTCTGGTGGCAGAGGGTAGTATCTGGGGATGAGATAGGGCATTTGGACACATTTTTCCCCCTTATGTACTAATGAAGACTTTTTGCTTAAATGAATTAATTCTAGACTACTTGAAGGTGTGTGGTGGGAATTTGTATTTGAAGCTATGATTAGCATAAAGAATCTTGAAAAAGTGACTTCACTTATGTCATTTATAAATGCTTCTAAGAACTTCTGCATGATATTTTATATTAATTCTAACACATGCTGCATATTTGTAAATTCTGAGGCCCCTGTGCATTTATTATTGGTGATGATATGATTATAAATCTAGTGTTTCTAAGTTTTATTGTTTGAGTATTTTTGAAGGAAGTATTTTTAATTTGAGAAAATATTTTTGTGTTATTAGGGCTCATATTGAAGGGGTTATATCATTGAGCTATATTCTCACCCCCTCCCCTTTTAGACAGGGTCTCCCTAAGTTGCCTTGGCTAGTCTTGAATTTGTGGTCTTCCTGTTTCAGCTTCCTCATTTGCTGGGATTATGGGTATGTGTCACCCACAGCAGGGCTGAGGAAATTCTTGATGTGTTAAAAATTTAAATAATTTAATAAATATTCTGCTTCTTATGGTTATGGGGAAAAGGGGGGCATTGAATAGTATTTTGATGTTATCACTGGAAATTTTAAATTTAAGATTAAAGTATATTGACATGAAAATGATTAAGGAGGAAAGTCCTTCAGCAAGGAAACCAGACTGTACATATAATGTAAGTGGGCCTCTGGGCCATCTGTAAACACTCATTCTCCTTTGTATACTTGTAATACAGGACTGCCATTCTTCCTCAGCACGTTCCACCTCAAAGATCTCAGGAGGGAAGCAAAGCCAGTGCATTCAGTCAAGCTCTGCCAAGAAAGTTTATGTGTTATAGAATAAACCTACATTGTATATTCTGAAAGTAACATGTAGATTATATCTTATTAGAGATTTTTCCATACAGTTTGTAATTTCTTTGGAATAACTGGGTTATCTGGAAATGGAAATCATTTAGTAATGGACAGATAGAGATGAAAGTATGTGGGTTGGGGGTTGGATGATTACATTGGCAGAACTATGATTATATGCCACTGCTAATTGCAGTGTATGGACTATGCTGCACATGCAAGTGCTGAGGCGAGCTCTTAATTTTGTAAATGTGTACTCCTTACATATGTTAGGTGACATGAGTAAAGTGTGCAATAGATGAGGCTAGCATTACTTCTTCAAGAAATGTTGCCCTATGACTCAAAAGTAGAAAGCCTTAGTATTAATTTCTTAATTTAGAAAATAACTATTACTTTTTGTGATTACAAGTAGTTTCAAATTTTTTCTTTTAAGAAGTAGCTTATTGATTTATGAAAGATTATTTACACAAAGTAGCACAAGTGTGAATTTTATATCTGATCTTTTTTGTGGAATTTTATCCATTAGATTTAGGTGAACATTCATACATCCATTGTTATGTTTGAATATAGCATTAGCAGCACTGTAATGCCTCATTTACAAACATGATAAGAGAAAAGAACTTATAATGTGAATCTTAGCAATAAGATTAGTGTTCAGTAATACAAGATGATGCAGTGTACTCTTTTTTTTTTTTTTTTTAAATGCATTTGGTACAGGGTCTTACTACGTAGCTTGGACTCATAGTGATCTTTCTGTTTTCAACCTCCCCAGTGCTGAAATTATAGGCATGTGCCACCACACCCACACCCAGTCTGATGCTGAGTACTTTTTTTTTTTTTTTTTGAGGTACTGAGGATTGAACTCAGGACCTTGTGCTTGCCAGCAAGCACTTATTCTACTGAGCTATGTCCCCGCCCTAAGTACTCTTGAATAAAAATAACTAAGCACAAAAGTTTTCATGTATTTATCAAGTTTATTTTATTTTATCTATTTATTTTTTAAATGATAAAAATGCCTTTTATTATTTTTTTCTGTTTCTGAAAGATAGTTCTTCTTTACCCATCATAGACCAACAGTAGGCCTGAGTAGTTCTTTCTGGTTATAGTACTACAGGAGTCGTTAAACTGAGATTATAATTGCTCTTGGGAAGCAAACTGAGAGGCTGATATGAGCTGGATATTCTTTGATAAATAATAACATTTATACTGAGTCCATCTGACATACTGATAAAGTGGAAATAAATATGTCTGTGTGCATCATCAAGTTCAGTCAACTCTCTGGGACACCACATCCAAGTATTTGACACATGAGTTGAGTTCTCACGTAGAGTCATGGCCTCAGCTCCATCAGCTGTGATTTTATTCTTTAATCTGAATGTCTGTCAGTCTTGGTGTGTGTATGTTTGCCAGAATTCAAACTCCTGACTTCATGCTTGCCAGACAGGTACTGTGCCGCTGAGCTAAATCTCTGCCTCTCAATCTTTACCAGCTGTAGCAGCCACTGCTTGGTAAAATTTTGCCACGAAGTCTGGGTCACTGACCTCCAGTTATCTGACAAATTCATTATACTCCTGCTCAGCCTAACCTTGAAACCACTGATCCCAAAGACGTAGCTGGCTCTCAAAGATACCAGGTGGTTGGTTTGTTCCACATATACTAAGCTGCTCTAGACTATCCAGGAGTGGCTGTAATTTTCCTGGCACTGCCTTAGCTACCAAGTCCTGTAGAAAATGTTCTCGCTGAGGACCTGACCACCTGGTAAAACAGTGAAGAATGCACTTCATCTTCTGGGAAGTGATGTAAGACATTGGAGGAAGGGAAGAACTGGTAATAGTGTGTGGTACTGAGGGTAATGGAGAGGGAAAGGACAGTGGCACTGAAGAGGAAGGTGATTCCAGTGGCATCCTCCCTTTTCCTCTGAGAGCCTTACATGATTCTCACAAGATTACTGCGATTCCCAACTACTGGGCTGCTTCCTTATTTCCTGAAAACCCTCCTATTTATTAATTTTTGGAACTGGAAATTGAACTCATGGTCTTGCACTAGCTGGGCAGGCACTGTACTACTGAGCTATGACCCTGGCCCTATCGAGTGTATTTTAGAAATTCTTAGGAAAAATGTCTTGAAAGGAGACAACTGTATCACTGAGCTGTGTCCCTGGCTCTATCAAGTATGTTTTAGAAATTCTTAAGAAAA